>CAXKVX010001567.1:0-114163 GCA_964058865.1 Eleocharis quinqueflora
GAGCGATCCAGGAGCGAAAAAAAGTCTCGAAACTGAAACCCTAGGTGGGGGGTCGGCGGCGGTGTCGATCTCCCCCGCCTCCCCCCCTCTCTCTCTTCTCCCTCATACCACTTGGACAGAAAAGTCCCGCATAGCAGTTAGGTCGCATCATCGGCCGGTTGCTCGGGCAGAATGCAGCCGTCGTCGCAAATCGACTGGTTGCTCGGATAGAACACAGCCAGTTCGACAGTCGTCAGGTCGCAGATGGGCTGGCTGCTCGGACAGAACGCAACCGCCAGGTCGCAGCCTCGTGTCGCCTGGATGCGCCAGTCGCAGGATCGTTGCGCTGCCGCCTCGTCAGTTGGGTGCGTCGCGTCGCTGGATCCGTCGTGTCGCTGGTCGCTACTGGTTGCACCGCTAGAACGACGCCAGGCTAGTCGCGCGGCCTAGGGATGTCATTGTTGGTCGCGTCGCTATGGGTAGCGTCGTTGTTGGTTGCGTCGGAGAACGTCATCGGGCCACTGCTAGGCTGCGCCGCCGTCACCAATCGATGTTAGGTTGCGCGTTCGCCGTCAGTCAAGGAGCACTGGCAAGGAAATGGGTTTGACGGCAAACCTCTCAACGGAAAAAGGTCAGCACTGACAAGGATCTCCGCCTAGCAGGAGTGTCATGTGTGACCGATGTAACGACCGAGAAGTTAGACTGCTGCGATCGATGCAGCAGTCTGAGGATATGGAATTCAAACCGTCACTGGATAATACTACTCCACAAAAAGACGGTTGTGGGTGGCAGATCTACTAGCAAAAGTGCTTGTAGATAAAGTCAGGTCTAGAACTAGGTACTAGGCCATGGAAATTTTAGCTTACCAGAAAGTTGAATGACTCCCATGGACATGGGTGGTTCAAGAGTGGTTTAGAAAGACAACAGAAGCTTCTTCAAGAAAAGATGCTGCAATAGCTCAAGAGGGTGAGACGATGGATTTCAACCTTCAGTAGCAGCAGATGGCGAGAGTAACCTAGATAAACAGCACGACGCATTCAGTTGTGACCGTGTTTATCTTTTATTTTTAGGATATTATACTTTTCGGTAGTTGTAACTGTTTTCTTCTTTTTATTTTTTTTCTTTTCTCTCTTGTAAAACTCTTTTTATTGGTTAATAAAAAATTCTTTAAGGCAAAGTCTTACTCCTCAAAAAAAAAAAATGCAAAATGTTTGACCTCTAACAATAATTGACGATAAAAAGCATGTCATGCAAAATGTTTGACCTACAATTAACGCGCTGATATCATCAAAAGCATGTCACAAAATGAAGATCTAAAAAAACAAAGATAAAAAGGTTAATTAAGAGCAGTTCAGATGAGAAAAATAAAATGTTAAACGATTTCCTTATTTTTTTGTTTGTTTGTTTAGGCCTCCGATGCTTAACAAGGGGAGTCTCCCAGGTCAAAAGGGGACCTGCATCCGAATCCCTAATTGAAAACTTAAGCCATAATTTTGGTACCGTTTCTTTATAATATACATTTTGGAAGTAGCAAAAAGAAAAATAAAAAAGCTTAGTTTGATAACTCCCATGTTTTAGAAGGATTCGATGTGGAAAATTGGACGGGCCTAACCGAGACAAATCTACGACAGGCATGCATTAATTAAATCTCTCATTAATTCCAACCCCAAAATAATAAACAAAAGAAAAAAAAAATCAGAGAGAGAGAGCGCGAAAAAAGAGCACTGATTCTTCCGTTGATATCTTCAGCGATACACGTACGCATGTTTTCACGTTAAACGAATTATTATGCATATTAAGTTAAATGAATAAATATCGATATTTTTTATTGATACATCATTGTTATGCAAGTTAGACGAGTTATTATGTCTCATGATGCAAACACTTGCAGCAATTTTTCTTCTCCTTTATAGCTTTTTGCACGTTTTCATTCCATCATCAAGTGTCTTTAGGTTCACGTCTATTTCTCTTAGTCATTCTGAACACCTCTATAGTTATCTTTCGAATGCAAGTTGCCATCATATTATCCTCGATGTTTTGATGATTTTATCTTGTCGAGCACGTATTCGAAAGTGAAAATTCGAGATAATAAGCTTGTATTGTTGGACGACACACTCTTTGGATATAATCTTACAATCTACGCAAGTTCGTTTGTCTTCTCTTCTAGTGAGAACAAAGTCGATCTGACTTGAGTGTTTGCCACTGTTGAAGGTAACTAAATGAAATTCTCTCTTTCTAAAGAAGGTGTTAGTTATCATGAGGTCATATATTAGATCGAAGTTTAAGATGTGTTCTCCTTCTTTATTTCTACCAACATATTCAAATCTCTCGTGCTCTTCTTCAAACCCCCCACTTGTACCAACATGACCGTTGAAGTCTCCTCCTATAATTGCTTCTTGATGTTCTCGAACAAATCTATTTGTGGGGAGAGAAGAAGGTTGACTTGGCGGGCTGGGGTTAGGCAATTAGATTTTAACCTTTTAAGCCGGACCTCTTAAGAGCTCCGCTTTTAAAGGTTTCTAAAATAGAACGTTGCTAACAGTCCGCTTTTAAAGATTAACTTTTAAAACTGAAGTTTAAAAAAAGACTATTAAAACGAACCCATGTAGAACTCCGCTTTTAAAGAATGTCTTTAAAACCGATGCCTTCTTGGTGTTCGCTTTTAAAGATCTCATCCTGAATATTTTGAAATCTTTAAAATCAAAGTTTTCTTAAAATTCGATGTTAACTATTTGTCTGATTTAAAATGAAAGTTGTTAAAGTTTCTTTCTATAATAGTGATAGTAAAGATAAATGAATCTAGTCAGAATAGATTATGAGATGAGTCTAATAATGAACTTCTAGATAGATTTTGAGATAGACCTAAAGAAAGATTTGAAAACGTGTCATGAGGACATCTAGATAGTCAGATAGACTCGATACCATCTGTGTGATGTCAAGTAATTAGCTTATGAAGATATTAGTTTTAGAGTTGTTACATTTAAGGGTTCTAGGTAAGAGCACATTCATTGGAATTTGTATTGAATATATTATTTTTAGGGTTGAATTTGTGGACATGATAACAAGGGCAAAGAGGTCTTTAAATTTTATTGGTTTGAAAGTTCGAGTAAATTGTGTGTGATTATATTGGGTTGTGAATGATCTAAAAAAAAATTAAAAAAACATAAGACAACTATTTAAATAGACTGCATTAAAGAGTATATATAATAATATAAAATGGAAAATGTTATACGTACATTCTATTAGTTTTCTAGACAAAAATGAAGTTCAAGTTTCTCAAATTTGTATGTTCATAAACAATCTTTCGACAAATTTAAAACCTACGATTTTTTTAGCAAAAATGCTGTTTCCAGTAGTCACACTAAAATCTGATTCTCACATTCCACATTTGAAAATTTAATGACATTATACTAAACAACAACCGAGCAACATACAAAATTATTTGATTCATTAGATGGCATTATATATAATTAAACACACACACATGCATGAATCATTAGCATAAATCGATCGCAGATGATTCAGACGTGCTGTAAAAGCAGACTGCCAATCTGCCATGCATGCATAGGTTGTCATTATCTCAGGCCACACGGCGACTGATAGGAGGAGAGAGCTAGAGAGAAACAGAGATATATATCATATATGCCACGTCTTAGAAAGATAATGGCAAATAGATGAGGTGGTGATGAGGTTGAAGCAGGCCTTCTGTAACATCTATTGGTTGCTCTTTGCGGCGAGAATATATATAGCTAGCTAGGTCTAATTTTCCTTCTTTTTTTCAACCAGCAATTAATAAGCCAATAACATTTTATTATAGTGGCTTGAGAGAGAACAACTTAGACTCGTGCTTCTACCTTAGAAATCATCGGTGTGGTGGGTTACGTGGGTCCCACTAAATAGATAAAAAAGTGGGTCCAGATTGAATTGTTGCTAATGTTGTCGTTTTTCAGGAAGACATATGTTCGGTGCACATGATGAGTGATTGATTAAGCAGAATCTGTATCTTCGAAATAATACGGAGTTTCGAAATGATCAACAGCTAGTACTGTCATATTGTAAATTTGTTGATATTGTAGCAAAAATACTGTGCGGACAACACTTGTCGTTGCAGCAGCGGTTAGAATGCAGAAGGAGCCCACTGCTGCTGAAGAATGTGAATTCGAGTCCCTCCTCTCCATTCCTACATTATGTACATGAACAGAACAATATCTGTGAACTATCGTCAAAGAAGCATTTGACAATTATAATAGTTTGATTTTTATTACATACATATTATCCACAAAAGTAATAAAAGAGTACTTTACTTTATTTGAAAGATCTAGAATATGAAAGAACAAAGAGTGAGAGAAGACCGAAAGGAAATCATTTTTGGTGTTATATATATATTTGTTTACATTGTCAATTACATACATTTAACATTACTATTTATTTAACATTACAATTTTAATGTACCAAAATCGTTTGATATAATTAATTATACTACATAATTAATTTTTTTATTTTTTATGTTGGGTTTTATTAGAATTAATATTAAATAATAAAAACTGAATTGAAGTTAGGAGCGCGAATAATTATTACTTGTGTAGTGAAAAAGGAAAAACTGAAAAAATAATAAAAAAACTGAATTGAATTTAGGAGCGCCGAATAACTATTGTGCCTCATCCTATTTGTAATTTTTTTTTAAGAAACGGTATTCATTAAAAAAACCTTTATAAAAAATTTAGGATAGAAGAGGTAGATGCGTCGTTATCGTTGATATCTGTGCCATTCAGTTCAGCCTTTTGCGAGCCTCGAGGTTTCCTCATTTCATGCTAAATGCTACCTTATTTACCTCATGATCAGCTCCATGTTTGCAACCTGGTTGGAATTTGAATTTACCAGATTCCGTATATTTAAAATTTTGTACAGTTTTAATTTAGACTTTTGTCAGTAGAAAGTAAGAATCACCAGATGCTCTTTACGAATTTTGGGTAACTTATACTTAACTAGCTTCAAAAAATATACTTTTTTTGAGAAAAACAAAATAAAATACTCATATTTACCTATTGAAAGTGCTAGGTGCATATCATGGTTGTTTCCCAGATCTCTGTTTGGCCAACAAGATACCGCCAAATCATGTATAGTAAATGAAATTACTGTACAAAGCGTGTAAACTGAACAGATTTTTACGAAATTCTTTTAGAAGACGTGCGTAATAATATCAAAGGAGATTTAGAATATAGTCATTATGGACTATTTTAGAAGATATATATATCAACGGTTAAATTCATCTTGTCTAACGGTTATACGTGATGTTTTCTAAGGAGTTGTTGAATCGTGTAAAGAATCGTTGGCAAATAAGTGTTGCCGAAGAGAATTTAGTAATTTAATATTCAAGATAAGCTAATGATTGTTACTAAAGAGCTGTTGCCATAGAGCTCCTAATGCAATGATTATTACTATATAACTGTTGTCATAGATAGCTAAGACAACAGTTATCAAATAAACCGTTGACTTAGGTCTTTTTTAACACTTATAAATTGTGGCTAGTTCCAGATTTGCTAGCCAATAATATACAATTAAACTGATTATATCATCACAAGCATTTCAAATTAAACGGATAAATAGACAACATAATATTGTCTCATTATAATCTTTTTAATATCATAATGAAGGAAAAAAACAAAATGGAAATAAAACATCTAACTAGAAAAAAAACTAGACAAAATATATTGCATAATTCTTGTCGTTTGTTTCATCAAAGAAGAAGCATCCTTCTTCATACCTCTCTCGAGCATTACTGTCTAGAGTTGTCATCATTTGTACAGAGGAGAACTGAGACAACTTGGTGGAGAACTGCTCGCAATAAAGGAAGAAATTGAATAGCATATTTCTCAGAATTTCAAATAAGTAGCCAAAAATACATGTATTTTCTATCTTAAAAATAAAATATTTATAATGATACAAATGCGGGATCTCCTGTTAGATTTTTATCGAGAAATTCTAACATATTGGGTTCAATTTCCTGCCCAAAAATCTAATATAAGATTTGACCTTATTTGATCATTTGTTCGTTGTTAGCTAAGACATTATATGCATGCATTGAGCTACTCATTTCTTTGAAGCTCTAAGTAACATGCTATCCAATAGCTCTTGTAAGACGCTATTTACAAAAATACATAAATACAAACAAAAAAATTTACAACAGCACAAAAAAATCAAGATCTCATAAAATGGTTTGTACCAAGAAATTGAACACTTCTTTTGTAATATAGAACATACCTGACTTCAGACTCAGTTATGTAACTGTGTGGAGATTCAATTTTATGGTAAAAAATCTAACAGGAGATGCTCTATCAATTGCATCAAAAAACAAGCATCCATCTTCTTGTAAAAAGAAACTTTTGTTTTGTCCAGATGAGACCAGTAGAAATATTTCTCTCATTTGCTATACTTCTTGCAACTTTTCTCGCATTTAAATTTCATGAAGGAGTTGACCTAGTCATAGTGGGATAGGCCCATGTAACAATTTGACGAGATTTTGCTTGCAAACTAAATAGAAACAAAAAACAAATAACAAACAATTACATACATTTGCGGAACTGGAGTTTGTGAAGCTTTCTAGACAAATTATGCATTCCTCTTTAGAGTTGGTTTCATTGCATTCATTTTTCTAATTAGCTTGAGGTAAAACACAAGTAGCCCGTATGTTTTTTATGTACATTAAAGAGTCCTTAATCTACGAACTCACATATATAAATACAAAAACTTAGTAAAATACTTGATGTAGGTGAAACATGGTGAAAATCCAACAATAGAAATTAAAATATATGATTTCACTCTAAAGAGCTCTTCTATTTCACCCTAAAGAAAAGATTATTTAATTTATTTTCACTTAGATCTATAGCATATTTCTCTTCATACTTAGATGCTTTTGTTCCTTTTAGATTCTTTGAAACAAAAAAAATTACAACGATACAACTAAATGTGATCTCCTATTAAGGTGTTTGCCAATAAATTTAACCTCTCTTCTGGCGGGACTTGTGGTACCACAAATAGAATGGGTCAGTTTCAAGGGAAAAAACCTTACAAGAGAGAACGCATTCGAATTGAAGTAATTTGTTTTTGTTTCTCATGATCTTAAAGGAACAAAAGTCTCCACCTATGAAAAGAATGTGCTATCTAAGCGAAAATAGATTAAATAATCTCTTTTTTAGGATGAACACAAGACCTCTTTAGGATGAAATTTGACTTTTTAATTTTTATGTTTGAATTTTCACCATGCTTCACCTCAAGTATTATACTAACTTATTTGTTTCTCTGTGTGTTTTGTAGTTTAAGGACCCTTTAAAGTACGTAGAAAGTATACAGATCACTTGAGTTTTACCTTTAGCTAATCAGAAAAATGAATACAAATGAAACAAATTCCAGAGATGAATGCATAATTTGTCTTGAAAGCTTCACAAACTCCAAGTTCGTAATTGTATGTAATAATTATTTGGCTACTTGTTTGTTGTTTGTATTTAGTTTTCAAGTAAAACTCCGTTGTTACATGAACATACTCCTTATGACTAGGTCAACTCCATGAAATTTAAAAGCAAGAGAGATTGCAAGAAGATTGATGCTTTCTCTTTTATGCAATTTAAAAGACATCTCATGTTAGGTTTTTTACCAAACTAAACCCTACATATAACTGAGATCGAAGTTAGGTCCGCCGAGGCAACCTAAAAGAGGGATTCAATTATTTTGTACAATATTATTGGGGTACAACTCATTCCTAAAAGGTCCAATTTCGAGGCAACAATCAAGGATCCGTGTAACTCATTGCCGAGAGTACCAACCTAATTACTTGTCTGTGTAACTCATTCTTAAAGATTAAATATAAAAGCAACAGATTAACACGAAAAAATAGTTCAAGTTAGGGTTATTTTACCGAATGCAGCAGAGTGAGGAGAAGGCGATGCGAGAGGAGTAAAACACAACAACAACCATTGGCAAGGGGAGAAAAACACAAGATCTATGGAGGACATGAATGATCTGACGGAGTCAATCATTCTCATGTCCTGGTTGAAGGCGTTGGCCAGGGGAAAACATTTAAAAATAATCTCTCCTTCACCTATAACTCAATATATAAAAAATATTTACGATCCAAACAACACTTCATTACTTTCATTACTAGATCAACTTCTTCATTACTTCTAATTTTCTCAATCACTATTCTATATTTACAATCAAAACAACACTTTCACTAACTAAAATAGCAAAAGTTGACACTATTTCATATTATTTGAATAGCAAAAAGTGAGCACTAATCTAATTACTAACTCGATAGCACTATTTCTGCCAATCCTTTCATGACATAAACACACTCAAATTAGTAGTTAATTATTTTCAACCTAAGACAAAAATATCAAACATCATAATTATTTCGCTACAAAAATAAAAAGTTATCTTAAACAAAGGAATGAGGAGGAGCGGCCTAGTAATTTGAAGGCGCCAATGAGAGGAGAAAGCACAATATCGATGGAGACAAGCAGGGAAGAAGAAAGAGCTACCAGTTTTGTGTGTGTGTGATAGAGATTGGCATTGAGGTGTGGAGGCGATCAGGCGAGGAGAAGAAAGAGAATGAAAAAAGAGATCTGCTAAAGAGAGGCAGTCAAAAGAAGAGACGTGAAATTTATCATAGGATTGAGGATAAGGCCAGAGGCGGATTCAGGAAAATTTTCAGGGTGGTTCAACATTTTGATTTTTTTTCAGGGTGATTCAAAATCATGAATATTTTAAAAAAGATTCAAATTATAAGTCTATTTTTCAGAAAAAAAATTTCTAATTACATGGTCAATTTTGAATTTTTTTTTTCCAGAGTAGGTCAGCTGACCCACCTTGAACCTATGTAGCTCCGCCCCTAGATAAGACAACGATTATTTATAATAATTGTTGCTCTAGGTGGAACTACGTCAAAGTTTATTTTAAAATGAAAAACTTATATTGACTAGCATATATATAGAAATTCAAATGAAAAATTATTCTCTAGTCAGAGTGCCTTTTCTATCTTTTTCATTGCTTGGTTGAAAAGAAGTAAAGAACTGATTGTGTAGAAAAATATCCCAGTGCACCAAGTTTGTGTTGAATGATGAATAACTAATTATTTGATCAAACAGTTTTTTTACAGATATTTCTCAAGAACAAATGAAAAGAATATCAATTATAGATTTTCAAAATTTATATTTGTTGGTGAATACTGAATGGCTTTCAGTTTTCAAAGGATATCAAAATGTATCGATTTAACCTTATTTGATTAAATAGATAAATTAATTATCAAATATGTTCTAATTAATGTGATGTAATGGGATACTACTTGTGATTTCAGAAATGTCAGTTCTCCAAGTACAAACCCCATTGTGGTAAAGAATAATATCAGCAATATATATCTTGAATATCTAAATGACTGGTGGCAAAATCTGCATTACAAAGGAAAAAGCATAAATTTCCAGAGAATTTTGTTAGGCACTAATGAGTTTACAAAGCTCTATGCCAAGGAAACAAACCCCAAAATTCAACCAAGACATGGTGAATTTAAGTTCCTTTCTATACCCCCCCCCCCCCCCAAAAAAAAAAATCTTACATGCATGCCTCGCCATAAAGTCAAAGAACATCTTTTCATTAGTAGAACTCAAGAAAATTAGTACCTCCCCATACAACCCTAACAATTCTTTTTTCCGAAAACGAAAATATAACCAAATGTCTCTAATTAAAGAGAAGAAAAGAAACCATAAACATACTTTGTAGTTGGTATAGCCTTAATTCCTCTAATCGAGATAACCAAATCAAGCATCGTTCCAGACAGTAAAGAGAGGTGGTGCACCATGACAAACAGTTACACTACTTGCTGATCTTGGTGCTATTGCTTGTACCGAGCTCTGAACCCAATGGTTGCACCCGTTACCTTGCTCATAACTGCTATCCTTCGCTCCTCCGGCACCTGCCAAAGACTGCTGCGTCATGTAATACCCAGAAGCTGCTAACATCCCATCATTTTCTCCATTGTAACTACTTGTCTGGTTACTACTCTGGCCATGATCAACCACCATTGTGCCCATAGGCATCATGTATGTACCTCCATTATATGCGACTGAGTTGGATCCTGTGCTATGATCCGATGACTCCATGCCATTCATGTTATGCACACCTGATGGGTTAAAGAAGTTGTGTGTACTGCCACTTAACTGCATACGCTGCAATTCCTGTAAACTTTGGGCAGCACCAATTATGCTATGATCATGCTCCTGCTTGCACCAAACGCTTGGTTGTCCATAGTAATGCATGCTAAGAGGCGGTGCCTGTTGGAAAGCGATCATTGGCCAGCCATGATGCGAACCATAACTTGGTAAACCAGCTTCAGTTAGATGAGAAGTGAGGTTATCATCAGAAATACGCCCCTCAATGTTGGCATCTGTCTGCTCAGAAACATCTTTCAATCGCTTGGCAGCACCACCAATTGGGAGAGTGCTACTTTCTAAGATACTCTTGACATCATACCGACCCATGTCAAAGTTTGTCACAGCATTGAGCCCTCGGAACTTTATAGCTGCTATGTCATATGCTTCTGCAGCCTCCTCTTGAGTACCTATAATGACATAGTTTTCTTAGAACTAGGATGCTTACATGATTTTAAACAATTTAATTTATTATGGAAAATGTTTCGGCGATACCATAATTGATACAACCATCGATACCAATGGACAAATCGAGTTGCATTCAATTTGCACATTGTTTTCGTTATTATACACTACGTGTAAAATGCAATAGCAATAACATTTCAGATGGGAAAATATATTTGTAATTTCATTGTATAGCATATGATCACTTACTGAATGTGCCTAGATAAAGATCTTTGTTTCCAGCCACCCTTCCAATTCTAGCTTGCCATCTTCCATGCTGATGATGTCTTTCATATCAATAGATTGAAAAAAATAAAATGTTATTCCAATTAATTTTACATTCTGCAAGTATGTAAACATTGTAACTATACTAGAAACTGTGAAGAAAGAGACAAGTAGACATGTATTGTAAACAACTTATATTCAACCATTTTTACATTTATTTCAGCACCCCATAACTAACTATAGCAAGTCTAAGAAGTATTTCAAGATATAATTGTACAGTACAGTATATAATTAATTGAGCATAGATGTACCTAGTGACACCCCTATAGATTGATGCACCACGAGAAAAACCACTGCTTTTTCTGCATTCATTTACCAATTAATTAGAAGACAGAAAATTTAAAAAAATAGCAATACCAAAAAGTAGGATTATTTCTAAAATTCAATATAAAAAGTTGAGAATTTTTTTATAAAGTATAAATATTTGGCAAAATCCGTCAGACCTTCGAAGAGATGCAACATATTCCTGCCTAGTCATGTGCTTCATTTCCTCCAACTCTTTCTCATAGTTACTGATCTAAAAAAAACAATAAAATACAATATTCATTCAATCAATACAATTTATTTATTCGAATTTTACGAGATCGATACAATTGTACAACAAAACACTACATATAAAATGATACTAGTGATAATATGTCCGATAATATATAATTGGTGAAGCACAAATAAATATATGCAACTTTTCACTCACTGGACAATTTGTAGTGGTGGTTGTACCCCAATATTTTAGAGCTGCCAGATCATAAGCTCTAGCAGCCTTTTCTTCCTTATCGTATCCACCTGAGAAAAGAAGATAAAATGAAACATTAGGGATAGAATGATGTTAAATAATATAAATTTGCATTAATATACTAAATGAGTGAACTTAAATGAGCAAATATTATTAGCCTTACCCAAATAGACTGCGCGTTGAGATTTGAGAAGCATCCATTTGAAGTCAAAATATTATTTGTGAGGTAGACAAGAAATAAAACAACATCAAGTAAGCATAAAAAAATCATGCAAGTACAGTATATATAATAGATAGGAATGAAGCAGAGATCAAGCTAGGTTAATACCTTGCCTTCCCTTGCGCGTTTGGCCTTCCCTTCTACAGCTATTATCCCACAAATGTGCCTCATATCTTCCTGTCCAACGATGCCTATGTAATTAGAAGACAAAAAAAAAGGTTATATATAACGCAAAATTAGCAAACACGTAGAGAGAAACTCCTTTGCACTATTGTAAGGAAACTACCACGCATGAATTTTCTTAACGAACGATAGATCAAATAGTTAACTTACATATCTACAGAAAGATATTAAAACACATGAACATATTTTACTCAAAAAAAAAACACATGAAAATAATTCTTCCGGGTTATGTTTAATTATAGAGGAAAACAGGAAAACAAAAAAAAAAAGTAAAACCAACCATAACCTACAGTACCCCATAAGTAATTACCGCTGCTGCAGTTAATAAAAGTGGTAGCTCTATGATTAACTTTTATTTAAAAAAAAGCACTTGGGTTTTTTCTTAAAAAAAAGAGTTAACTACCTTTTCCACATATATGTACTCCACTCAATGAATTAGAAAAACAACAGAGAAAGGAGAAACAAAAACACTGTATATATTTTATGTTACCTTGTTACTCCCCTGTAAATTGAAGTTCTTTGACCAAAGGTATCGATTGATTTCCTCTGTACTGCTTCAATAGCACCACTTTGTGCATCTAACCCACCATTATTATTCACACTAACATATGCACTCTTTTGCTTGTTATTCTCTGATGAAGAGCTTTCTCCACCACCTGTACTGGCTGGTACACTTGGCATAGATGACCCAATTTCAGTGGTGCTCATTGAAAGTGACAGCCCTTGCGATGCACTCACAGCGGTGCCATTTGTGACATCCGCACAACTCTGCTCCCCTTCTTGTGGTTGCATGGATGTGGGTATTGGTTGATTCCTAAGCCAACTCTTGATCATAGACAGACCAATTGTGCTTCCCCCATCGGTGTTATTGCTAGTGTTGGTGGTATTATTAGGATTGGTGTTAGGGTTTGGGTTAGTGCATGTGTTGCTGTAGTTAGGGAAGATGTATCGGCCAGAAGTGCCGCCTAAGAAATCTTCGAGTTTTGGTTGTTCATGTACTTCCATTCCATTTCCACTAGTTGAACGAACAAGCATCGACAAATCAGAGGATCCCTTCATACTCCAATCTATGTAGGAAAGTAAGAGTTAAAAAAAAGGAGTTATAATTTATAAAAGTAAAGGAAAATACTTGTACACATATTGCTTGAACATTTTCTGATATAAAGTTTTGCACTTCAAAAAAAGAAAGATAGTTGACAAATACCTTATGTAATATAATATATATTACAATAATTAATTGTTAATAAAAGCAATTTTCTTCAAAGATGGGAACTTTCTTTATAATTTAAGAGAACTTCTACCAAAAGTTGTCAAATTTATTGAAAGAATATTTGATGAAATATTAATCTTGAAATCAATGTTTTCAAATATACCAAAAGTGCATGCAATAGAAGGCTACTTATTAATCCTTTAACTCAGTTAAATTCAAAAGTCGACGCAACATACTTCAACAGAATCCGGATCCTAACATTGAGTTCCATACAAAAAGAAAGAAAGGAAAAAAAATTCGAAGATGATTACCATGAGGAGAAGAGTTGTTATTAGGTCGGTTAAGGGCATCTAAGATAGAAAAAGAAGCATTGTTTTCGACAGAGAGTGTATCATGTTGGGCTACAGATGAAGAATCATCGGCCGGAAGACCGAAACAATCGTCGGCAGGGGTACCAGAAATGGCTTGATTGTGATCACCACTAGGTATTTCTTGAGGTGAAATACAGAAACCTAACCAGTTATTCATTGAGGTCATTTTTCTATTAGATTTTAGGGGTCTTGAGAGAAGGATCGATGTGGGGTTCGTTCTGCTTGATCTTTTTGGGGGAAGGAGAAAGGTCGGTTTGTCGCCTTATGCCAAGAGTGCTCTTTTTAGGCTAGAGAGAGAGAAAGCTGGCATCAGAAACTCTTGGCACTGCTGCCAAGCTTTCAAAAAAAAAGAGCTGGCATCAGAAGGGCTCAAGGAGAAAGGAAAATTAGGAGAGATAAGGGCAGCGGTGAAATGTGAAATGTGATGGGGGAGTGCGTTGGGGTTTGTAAGGAAGAGGAAAGGTCAGACAAACCTGAGAGAGAGAGAGAGAGAGAGAGAGAGAGAGAGAGAGGAGAGAGAGATGAGCAGTCTATCATATATTCATATGTAAACACATTAAACCTCGTGTAATGAATGTAACTGCATCCAGGCCTCTTTTCTGTAATGAAAGGATGCTTGATAAATGAGGGGTCGATACTACAAAATTGTCCACGAGTAGTTTTCCCTCTAGTAGTAAAGTGTGTTAGAAACTCAGACACAGATATTTTATTTGGATATTTTTGTATTGATATTTTTTCTGTTATATTATCTTTTTTTCTCTCTTGTACACACTGGCAGAACTATTTAGAGGTAAGTCCGGACAAATGCTCGGGATTGATTTTTAAAACGTAAAATTTAGTGTAATTTTAGTTATTTTTTTAGTGAAAAATAAGTTTTAAATGATATTTTAGTGGATTTTAGTAAATTTGTGTTCGAGCTTGATCTCAACCTCAGTGCTCAAGTCTAATTGTGTCCGAGCTTAACTAAGTTCTGAATCCGTCCCTGCTTGTACAAGTTTCTTATATGCTTTTTCATTTTACCGTTGGTATCACTGTATCAAGTATGGTACCTACTCTATTCTATTTACATATTTTCTATTATACCTCCTCAAGTTTATCCTAAATACAATTCTTTATTTTTAACACTCCCCCTCAAACTAGAATTATAAATATTTGTTAATCCTAGCTTGCTAACTATATCTTCAAAAGCTTTTGGCATGAATTCCTTTGTAAAAATGCCGCTTAGTTGATCTTGACTTTTTACATAAGGAGTTTCAATATCTTTGACTTGCATCTTTTCTCTTATGTAGTGACAATTGATCTCAATGTATTTTGTTCATTCATGATAAATCGAATTTGAAGCGATATGTCTCGCCGCATTGTTATTGTAATATATCTTCATGGGTTCTTGAATTTCGAAATTCAGCTTCGCAAATAATTATTTTATCCAAGTTAGCTCACTTGTCGTGATGTCATAGCACGATATTCTGCTTCCGCACTTGATCTACCACAACAGTTTGCTTCTTGCTTTTTCAAATGACTATGTTTCCACCTATAAACGTGCAATAACCGGTTGTTGATTTTTCATCAAAGCTCCCGGTCCAGTCTGCAACGGAATAGCCAAAAATGTTATTAGAATTATTATTTTCATCCATATACCATTTTCCGAGTGCTCCTTTTAAATACTTTAAAATTATATCAAAAGCATCAAAGTGGAGTTTCTTTGGTGCGTGCATGAACTTGCTTACTTGTCCTACGACATATGAAATACCCGGTCTAATTACCATTAAGTAGATTAAGTTTTCCACTAACCTTTGGTATTGGATAATGTCTTTAATTGATTAACTATCTTCGGATTTTTGTTACAATTGCTATCTATTGGGGTAGATGCCAATTTGGCCCCTAGTTTAGTCGTTTCTTTTGACAAGTCTATGGAATATCCCCTTTGTGAAATGAATAGATCTTTGGTAGAATGTGTTATTTCAATTACTAAAAAATATTTGAATTTACCAAGATCTTTTATCTCAAACTTTTCTTTCAAATTTTTTTTTATCTTATCAATCTTTTCACAATTGAATATCATCAACATATATAAGGACAACGATTGTGTCTTTGTTTTCATGTTTTGAAAATAATGAGTTGTCAGATCGACTTACTCTAAACTCGTAATTAATTAAAAAAAATGGGATAGATTGTTATACCATGCTTTTGGAGATTGTTTAAGACTATAAATAGTCTTCTTTAACCTACATACTATGTTAGTATTATTTTCTTTTTTATGTCCGAGTGGTAGAGACATATATACCTATTTCTCAATGTTTCTTGAAGAAAGATATTTTTCACATTCATTTGGTATAAACCAACTATTATTTATTGCTACAGATAACTAAATCCGTATGGTATTTATTTTTGCAACCGGTACAAAGATTTCTTGGTAATCAATACTGTATGTTTGAGTATACCCTTTAGCTAGCCATCAATCTTGCTTTATACCGCTCAATATTACCATCACTATTGTATTTTATTTTATAAATCCATTTACAACCAACGTGTTTTTTTTATTTTTAGGTAATTGTACAATTTTCCAAGTGTTATTTTGTTCAAAAGCCTTTAGCTCTTCATCCATGGCCTTATTCCTTTTTTTTTTTTTTTTTGCTTCTTCAAAGGTATTTGGTTTAATTTTTTTTCCAAGGCATTTACAAAAGCACTATGGCACTTGGACACATTTTCATAAGAAATAAAATTCTCAATGGAATATTGGACCTTATATGTTATGAAATCTTGTAACCTTAAAGACGGTCTTGTTGGCCAACTTGTTCTTCTTAAAATTGTTTCCCCCTCGGTGTTTTCCTCAATTTCTTCTTCTTCTACCTCAAGTCTTGTTAAACACCATCAACTTGCTCTTTTTTGTCTTCTCCCTTCGATTTCGTCGTTTGCTCATTCGTAGCCCTAGTCGACGTCGTCAATTGTCTGTGTCTTCCTTTCACTCCCTTTCGATCGCTATCTTGCTCCTTCCACCACTTGGGTCGGAGTTCGGGATGCAACAACCAACTGTCTATTTTGGCTTGACCCTCTTTCTTGAACTGCTCGCACTTTGTGATCTATCCAGCAATTCCCTTACGAGGTAGAGGTTGAATTCCTCATATTTCCTTTTCAGATCGGTACTATATTCAATGATTTTTATGTTATTATGTTTCAGGTTGTGGATATCTTTTTTTATATTGTAAATATGGGCATGGTTTCGACTCATGTTAAAGTTGTTGGTGATTGCAGCCCATAGTTCGTAGGCAGTATCGTAATAGAGGAAGATATCCTCTATGCTGGACTCCATAGAGCTAAAAATGAAATTCATGGTCTTGAGATCGTTTTTCTTCCATTTTATGTATTCTTCTTTCTCTTTCTTCATGTCTGGCATTTTTTGCTGCCCCTGTGATGTGTTCGTATAGTTCCCTCTCATTAGAGCGAGGACTATTGCTCTGGACCAGGACTGGAAGTTATGATCATCGAGTAATTTGGATGTCAGTTTTGAAGATGGCATTTATGTGATACTCGTGACACGAGTCATTGTGGTATTTGTGGTATTTGTGGTATTTGTAGGTTCTGTCATGATGGTTATTTGTGGGAATTTCAGGTTATCAGTTCTGGTATCAGGTACTAGGTATCTGGGTGGAACTGGTAAGCTGATATGGGATTTTTTCGGTGAATGATGAGGTGGTTTTGGCTGATTTTTGTATAAGAATAATTTTTTTAGTAAGAACATACAGTAGAAAATAGGATTTACTAATAACGCTCTGATACCATGTTAGAAACTCAGAAACATATTTGATTTTATTTGAATATTTTTGTATTGATCTTTTTCTCTTATATTATTTTTTCTCTCTCGTACAAGCTTCTTATATGCTTTTTCATTTTACCGTTGCTTGCTTACCATTGGTACCACTGTATCAAGAACGGTACCTACTCTATCTTATTTACATTTTTCTATTTTTAACCCCCAAGTTTATCCTAATTACATTTCTTTATTTTTAACAGTCTGCAACTAATATTATCCGTAAGTTTGATAATTGATGATATAATTGGTCCGTACAAGAAAAATCATCTGATAAAAAAATAGTATTCTGATATGCATGTGTGGATAATAGATTTCTTTGAATTCTTGGTCACAATAATGCAATATGTTGACGACCTTTTGAAAAAAGCTGGGCTAAGAGATAAAGAGATATGATCCCTTGATAGAGACTGAAGTACTGATCATAAAACCTACGCGATAAAATAGAAAAATAATAATGCACGAGTGAGGGATACAGTTGAACAGTGAAAACTAAATAATAAATAACAAAAATGTGACGGATATTAATTATGTGAACTTGCTCGATCTCAGTTAGATTATGGAATTGCCAGATTAGAATATACTGTCATTATTTTAATGCCTAAACCTTTAATTAATGATGTATCTCGAAGGCGACTGTCCCTTCCGATGCCATTTAATTCCTTTTGTGACATCTTTGACCAGTTTAGTCTCTTCTTTTCAGGCTAAAGGTACCAGTATATTTTTTTCTTGCTACTTGTGTAAAGCGTTTTAACCCAATTTACGAGCGTGTTATAATTTTTTTATTGGTTACGTATAATTCATGAACCAAAATTAATTTGACTGCATTAATCAATTTAATACCTTTATTATTGATGACAGTCAAGAATTACAAATAATTTATTTGTAGCTAATTTTTTTTGTCGTTATACTCACTAATAAATTTATATCAAGTCAAATATTGATTGGTGAATACATCGCACTAGAATTGATTGGTCAATTTGGTTCTTTACTTCTTCATCTCATTTCAATATAACTATATCCAAGATAGAGCTTAATTTGGAATTATATTTGTGTAATATAATATTCACGCCTTCAAGTACATAATGAATTTTGGAAAATAATTCAATGTCATTTTCTTTAGAACCAAGAATATATATAAAATAAGAAAAATAAACAGTCTGTAAGCTTTTTTTATTGTCTTGAGTCGTGATTGTTAAAACTGTAGCATTACTGCATTAGCAGATGATGATGGGCATCTTCTTTCTACAGAGAGGCGAATTCAAGTCTTATAATTGAAATTTGGGAATTAATATATGTCCTATGAACATATATAAATTCTTACGTTGGAAAACAAAGTTATGACATTTTATAGAGTTTTCGAAGCTACGATTTTAGCAAGCATTATGACAGATTTAACTTTTAAAACGAATTAAAATGTCTTTTAAAAGCGGACTATACGTCGCTGTAAATGAAGCGTCCGCTTTTAATAGTTTAACCTTTAAAACCGGACCAGTCCACTTCTAAATACCTTTTTTTACATCAGAGTGCTCCGCTTCTAAAAACATTTTTTAAATCGGACCCTTACCCAACGTCCGCTGTTAAATATCATTTTTAACAACGACGTCTCGTCCTTTAAAACCGGATCCTATCTTGACGTCCGATTTAAAAGGCTCACACATATTCGTATTTTTGTGAGGTTTTTAAACCAGACACCATTTTAGGGTCTGATTTTAAAGGTTTAATTTTTTTGGCAATAATAGAGACTCTTAATGAGGAAGAAATGCCTTAAATAGCAGAAAAATCTTTTCAGTCGTTACAGTAAGCCGTTGCAACGGGTTACTAACACGTTATAACGGATTCTCAGCCGTTATAATTCCTTTATCTCCTCTCTGCTGTAACGCCACAATCATTTAAACCTCCAACGGCTAGTTTTGATCCTCTAACCCATTATAACGGGTTTTCAGTCGTTATAACGCCTCTCTGACCTGTTGTAATAGGTTCCATAATGCATGCATTTATTTTTGTAATTAATTGAGTTTTAATTTGCTGCAATGCTCCAAATTTGATCTTTGATATTAATTGGGCTCAGTCCAGCTGTCATATGATGTTTATACTCATGCAAATATTCAGAATGAGTTATGATTTGAATTAAAAAAATCAATTAAGGTTCACAAAACACATAATTCAATCAAAAGAATATTGAATCATGCATTTTGCTACATGACTCTTCCACAACACAATATATAAAATGAAAGTAAAATTTGGGGGAGTCTAGTAACTCTCTAGAGAATCGGTTTGGTACCACTTGTGCTTGGAAGAGCAAGTGGTTTTCAAAATTTCCTTTTTCTAAAATGACAAAAATGTTTTTGATGTCCAAACTTCAAGCAAAACGAACAAATGGTTGTCGTGGAGTTAATATTGTTAAGATCATGGTTATTATTGTTAATTAGTCTCTAATAGCTCATCACTAATCTATATTTATCATGAAAATTCATTATGTTTCTTGGATGAACTGTTAAAGTATTTACACTATTATATCTCTTTTTTTGAAAATTGCTACTAAAATTCTTATGATCATATATCACATTTCTAGGATTATGTCTTGGTTGAAAAGCACCATTTACCATTTTCTTTGAAAATTATTACCAAATTTTTTGTTCTTGTGTAGCTCATAGAATCTACCATACTTATCCTTTACATAAAGCTTTGGGGTTTGAGCTCTTGTTGATTGGTAATGCTATAATCATTTCTAACTCTAGATTTGTTTGTCACCTTTCTAGAATTAGGTTTGGTGAACTTGATTTTCTTATTGTGTCTTTTCTTATACATATAGGCATGGTTCTTGGCTCAAATAGGTTTGTCATTTGGCTTAGGTTACTTTTCAATTTTAGAAGGTTGTTCCATTACAAATTCAAGACCGGTCTTATCATGTGGACCTTGACCAATATGCATCTTATCATAGTTATTTTAATATTATGGTTTGAAGATTTAACAAACTTAACAAATTTAGAAGTCCAAGGGTGTGCTTCTTTTAATTCTTTTTCTTTGTCTAAATTGACTTTGGTCTCAAGATCATTAACCCTAATTTGTAGTAATTCAATCTTAGACTTAAGATCATTGATCATAACATCTTTAACATCCACAAACTTTTTGGACTCATCAAGTAATTCTTTAAGCTTAGTCACATTAAACGACTCTTGATTTTTATCCAAATCACAAGACTCATCATGATACTTAGAGATGTCAAATAGTACCGTATTAGCTCGGCTAGGGGCCTCCAATTCTTGAGTACTTGTAGTCATAGTCTTTGATTGAGTTGTCATCTCTTGTACTTGACCATCCATTATTGTAAGACTTAAGGGCCTTTCGATTTGTTTTGCATCATCCAACTTTGCAAGTGTCGATGGCTTTTCCACCTTGTTGAAAGTAACTATCCTTGAAAATTCACATCTCATTAAGGCTTCTTCTTGCTCTCGTGCATAGTCGTACTTAGCTTGAGCCATTTGTTTCAAGATGTGAATCTTTTCCGAATCTGTCATCTCTTGTTCCTTAATGATCTCAAGGCTATCTTCAAGTATGTCCTTTGGTTCTTTCTGATGAGGGCTAGCTTATTTTCAACTTCTCCTCCCCTGAGGTTAACTTCTTTCTCATCTTCACTTTCTTCGAATTCACTTATCCAAGTTGCTTGCATAGTTTTCTTGTTAATTCTCTTAAAACGTCATTCTTGTGATTTTTCTCCTTTGAGGAAAGATGACATAGCAATTTTGAATGCTATGTCCCTTCTTGTTGCATGATAAGCATACTAACTTCTTGCCTTGAACTAATCTCTTCTCATTTACTTTCCTTTCGAATTCGATGCCTCCTTTCACTAAATTGGTGAGAAGATCTTTATCCTTGAAGAGAATTTGGTATACCACTTCGCTAGCTTCGAATTTGTAAGGTGGGTTGTATGAGAATTGTGCGGGCAAGGCCAATGATTTGGTTGAAGTTGAGCACTTCACTTTCTTATGTTTCTCCTCATGTGAGCAAAGTTGCGCATACACCTCTCCGGGTTGATAGGTGATTAATTAATTTGGCTTGTAAAGCTTCGATAGAGCTCACGACGTCATTCCAATCGAGATTTTTGGACACAATTCTTAAGATCTTCCCTACAAAATCTTCATCACAAATACTCGATCCTACTTCAACAAATTCATTTCTCATTCATTTCTTAGAGATACGAGTCTATGATAAAGACTTTCAAAGGACTCGTTTTCTTCAAACTTCATATTCTCTAATTTTTGTTGCTAATCCAACCTTACGAGTCTTTTTCATGTGTTCATTTCCCTCATATCTAAGTACTAAAGCATTCCAAATTTCTTTGGCATTTGAGAAGTGAGTGAGATATAAAATAATAGTCTCATGAATTAAGCTAAGTATAGTGTTCATGGCATTGTCATTTGCATATATATTTGTGGTCTTTGGACTCTTTGGTTAGGGTTACACCATCAATTTCATATTTGGGTGTCCAACCATTCCTTACAATCTTCCAAAGCTCAAGTAGACTAAGGTAGGCTATTATATATCTTTTCCAAAAGGAAAAAATATCTTACATCCTACATAAAAAACGAGTAATTCTTTCACAAACTTCAATTGTGTTATTTTCCACAAGACAATGTCAAGAACTATCAAGATTTTGACAAATAACTAGGTATGAATTTGTGGGTCTGATACCAATTGTTAGAATTGAAACTTAGGGGGAAAGACTAAAGTCAAGTACTAGTGTGGAAGCGTTTTAACAACTATTACAATTCAAGCTTTTAGACATTAACAAAAACAAGAGCAATTGAGCAATTCAAAAATAACAAAGTTCAAGAATAGTAAAGAGAGAGTAAAGAGCAAGAGCAATCAAGAGAACACAAAAACACGCGATATATCGTGGTTCGACCTACAAACAAACTAAGCTTACATCCACGAAACTTTCGAAACCAAAACTTCCTTTCGAAACCGATTCCACTAAGCAATAAGTGTTCTTTAAAATTGCAAAATCTATTTTTGTTTTCTTCTCAATAAGCAAACCAATCTTAGGTTCTCTAAACCTATACAAGGGGCTATACCACTCTACAAGGTAAAAGATCTAATTGACTACACAATCAAGGATAGTGATGCACTACTTGACAATACAAATATAGTGCACCAAATGCTAGAAACTAGCTAAAAAAGAAGTGTTCTCGGATTGACGACTAGACAAAAGTAGCTATCCTAAATCTCTCAACTTAGGTAGCTGTAGGAGAAGGCTCTGATGCTCAATTGAATGCTTGAAAGTTTGTGGGGATTTCAGATGTCTTCCAGGTTCGTATCTTTAATGTATATATAGACCGAGCACATCTTTGAGTCTTATAGTCTTGAAAATGGCCTCATGCGTTACAGAACTCTATGATGCATTACATAATTCGTTATAACGTGTTAGCACCTTTCCAAAAATGTCCTTCTATGCTTCTTTCACTAACTTATGGGCCACCTTGAGCAGGAACTCGTTACAAAAGATTGGAAACCCATTATAATGGGTGGGGAAGGCGTTGTGACATCTCTATGATGCGTTACAGTAACGCATGGCTCTGGAAATCCCTTCTCTGCTCAGCCCTTCTCCTCTTAACTCGTTGTGACGGATTGGGCACCCGTTATGACGGGTTGTACACCCTTTGTGACGGGTTGTACACCCTTTGTGACGGGTTGGCAAGCCTTGCCATAACGCATGACTCTGTGAATACCTTCTAAGCTTGGTGTTGATGTCTTTGAGTATGTCTTGACTTGAATAAGCATATGTGAGCGTTTACATCACAATTATGTACATGTGTTAATATGCATTCTCAACAAAACTCAATTGTGCAAAGTTAGTACTTATTTGTTTTGCAAATTGTCAAACAAGAAATAAATTTAATCCAACATTTTTTACTACTTACGCATGCTAAAATACATCAGAGCTTTAAGCCATAAAAACAAAAACTCACATGACAATCATGAACTACTCTGTGATGTATTAGGCCTTAACTACTTAAATCGTATTATATTCAACGTTCTGTTTTAAATGAGTTGGAGATTAAAAATCTTTAATTACCCAATGTAACTACTCAGTTTCGAATTTACAACTTATCAAACAACTTAAATAGTTCATACTACATACTCTCTTGTAAGCATGTTATACATCTAAACACTAACTTTCAATATGTGAATCATATCACGTTCATATGATATTATTTAAAATCACTCGAGAACTTTTGTTCTAACAGAATGCAATTCTTCTTCGACACTTTTGTACTGCCTATATAGGGTAATTATAATCACAGAAAATCCAGATGAAGAATGGAGAGTTTTTTTTTATCTGAGAAAAATAATGGAGACTTAAGCAGTATTCAGAGATAGAAGACGCGAAAATAAAGGAATTTGGCAGCGATAACAGTTACGGCACGGTATTACTAAACTAATTGTTTCTGGCAACTTGCTCCGCAACTTTACCCACAGAAGCCCCTTAAAAATCACCTATATTCACTATATTAACTAAATGCTGCATGAGCAGTTGAAACTCTTTTAATGGTTTTGCCATTGTATTTTCACCACAATTCATATTAAACAATGTCATCAATATATATTTATATTTACATATGAATGATTTATTTATGTCGTAATATTATATAGTCATAGAAGCTGCAAGAACCAAAAGAGTTTTTACTTTTTAGTTTTGAACTTTATTTTAAAAACAGCTTTTTTGTATGATACTGCTAGCTCTTTGTGTGAAAGATTAATGTTCGAGATTTAATGAGAATTCTTTATGCTAAAATTGAGGGGCTTAACCTCCATTTTTATATCAAATTTTGAAATTCATTCTAGAACTATGCAATTTCGCAGTAAGTATAATATATTTAATGGAAGTTGTCAGTCGTAGACTAGTTTTATTCAAGTAGTTAATTTTGGGATATCCAAAAAAAAAAAAAATTCAGGATCATCGCTTCAACAATTACTTACGAAAGTTAGGTGCGAGTGAAAAAAACAACAATTGAAAACAGGCCCATTATCTAACTTTAGCTTAACTGGCCTTATCAAGTTGGCCCACTAAAGCTATACTGTATGAGCCGGAGAGCTTGCCTTTGCGGAAACGATATCCTCTGCATTTATTTTTTTATGGGTGCTCTCTGCACTCATTTAATCTGAAATCGTTGGATTAGATTTGAACGAATCTGATTTTATAATACAAAAGCCTCTTTGAATCATATAATTGGCAGTCAGCCGTCCAAAAATAATCGGACGAACCAGATTAACGGATGCAGAGAGTACTGGTAAAAAATGGAGCAAATTTCTGATTCTGCAGTAGACAAGGGGAAAATTACAGTTAGCATCTTAATCACACACTCTAGACTGGACATAGAATCAGTGAATATAACGTATACAATCTCAATTATACAAGATGGAAGCTTATATAAATAAATCAATTTAAAGGGGCATAAATGAGAAAAACAAATAACTACATACCTTTGAAAAGTAATTGGAATCTTTGTATCTTCTCAGGTGGCAGCGGGCATGTAACAATAAGCTTTCCTTTCATTGCACCTCTAAATATAGCCTAATATGATATAAACAAAAACAAGGTCTGAATCTTTGTATCAACAAAAAGTTGTTTGTTCTGATTTCACTCCTCCCATTAACAGCCGAATAAAAACAAGAACACATATTCCCCCTTTTATCTTGGTACCAAATTAAACCAAGTTGTAATTCAGTTCTACGAAAAAAATAATTCAATCCTACTTTCAGTTTTGTACAATCCTTGGCACCGAGTTTTATTCTGGTCATAAGCACTTGAACAACTAAAATACCTAGACCAATAGTTTTTAACGTGTTCAATTAGTAGTGCTCATAGGTCATAGGCTCGTACCTACCTGATTTTGGTTCTGAACCAGTTCAAACCTAATAATACCATGCAGTCCTGCAGTGATTCACATGAGGGGTGGGGCTTTGAAGATTTTATTGTAGATTTCAGGTCATTCCATTATGCACTCGTTGGTCAATTTCAGTTCTGTAAGAATTTGGTACGAGTAGTTTTGGTTTCATCGCAGTAGGCCAGTTAGGCTTGAGGTTTGAAGCTTCATGCATTCTTACCTTTCCAAATTGATTTGAAATTGAGGACAATTTTGTGTATCCTAAATCAATTAACTAATTCAAGTTAAATTGGTTATCACTCCAGTAGGATTAGGTTGCTCGGATATTTGGTCGCTTTGGTTCAAAACAAATTGTGAATTTATTTGTAGTCAGTTTGGGTTTTCAATTTAGTTGTGTGCTTCAGATCAGGTTAGGTTTTGCCACCTTGTACCTGTTGGCTACTCCTAAGAGCATACCAGTATGCCAGCTATTGTCTATTGATACAGTACATAATATTTGTGTACAAATCCCAAATGGCTTTCTATCACATTCACACCAAATTCATTTTCATTGGTTATTTGTTGTTTTAATTTATTTAATGGTTTTAAGTTTAAACTACCGAGTGCACTTGAGATAGTGTTGGTGCCACTACAGCACTATCTTTCAGCAAGTCGTCCTCTTTGTTGTGCCATTTACTGGCTTATGTTTATTACTAAATCTGGTAAATTCAATTTCTTAATTCACCAAATGATAGCGATAGTTTTAAATATTCCATCAACCTCATAACTACTTGGAAACAAAACATTTAATAATATAAATTTTTTATCACATACCTCAACAACATCAATAAAATCCTGCTTGGTGTGAAATGATCCTATCCATTTTGTATGATCAGCCGTTCTGCACAATCCAACAACAAAAAAATTCAATTAGACAAAACACTAGATGATCACAGATCAATAAATAGAATAAAGCATCCCACTTACCCTGAATCCATCTTCATGTGATGAGCATTGAAGAAGAAAACAGTACCCGGTACCAGAGTAATATCGAAATACTCGACATAAACCTTAACCTCCTCTGCGTTCACATCCAGCAATCCAACAGTAGCAAATCTCGAAACACCCCGAGAAGCCCTGGAGAGCTATCTTCAGAATATTTACAAAACAATTAGAGATATTTCTCAAATATCGAACAGATATAAGATATTATGAGGGAATAATGAGGGAAGAAGAGAGAGCCTACGATGTCGTCGAGGTGGAGACAGGAGGAATCGGAGGCGCGTCCGAAACGGAGCACGACGACCTTGTCGAGAGTGTCTCTGATGATGGTATCGATCTCCCGTTTTGTCGTCAGCGTCGGAAGAACCGCCGAACCCATCCCCCCCCCCCCCCCCCCCCCCTCTCTCTCTCTCCCTCTCTCTCTCTCTCCTCGCTCCCTCTCGCTCGAGATGCTCTGCAAGAAAGATTGCAAGTGCTCCGTTTGCCTAGGAGATACTGAATCCGAATCCTCTGCGGAACTTTTTTGTTCCGCAGAGGGAAGAACTTTATATCCTGACTCTTAAAAAGTTCCGCAGAGGGAAGAACTTTATATCCTGACTCTTAGATAGGATCTAACGGTTCATATGCAAATGTCCCTGAAAAAATTTGTTTGAAAATAAAAAAAGAAATTGGCCTGCTCGAAAACTGCCCGAGACGAACTCTTAACTTTCTCCAAACACTTTCGCGAAAGAGAGAGAGATCGAGGAAGGCATACGAGGCCAGGTGTCGTTCTAATCGAGCAAGAGAGGAGAGACGAGAAGCTGACGCGGAAGCCAAGCGTCATGAAGGCGTCGTCGATTCCGATATGGTAAACCCTCAATACTTTGTGATTTTGCAATAACCTAGATCAGTAACTCCATAGAAAAAGAAAAGGATTAGGTCAGGATAATGCAACAGTCAAACATCTAAATTATACTCCTTTGTTTTGAAGTTTTGTTTGGTTGGCTAATTTAATGCATAATAGCAGAATTCTTGTAAAAGATACATATATGTTCTAGTGAAAAAGTACTTCAAATTTTTAGTAGAGCTCGCTAAAAATTTCAATGGTCTATTTCTTAGCTGAAAGTTTGTAAGATGCTGGCACCAGTTCTACTGTAGGATTGTTAGTTTGGGATTGGGATTGTTAAACATGCTGGCACCAATTTCTACTATTTTTTCTCCTTTCTGTATAGGTTTGTGCTACAAAATCAGTTTCATTGATGACACTGGTACAATGGAAATACTGGTACGAAGAATTTATTATATGAATCTTACTGGTCATCTTTGTGAGTTAAATCACGCCCATGCACTATCTTGACTGAAAATATGAAAGGATGATCATTTAATTTGTCTGATTCAAGACTTGCATATTCGTTTAGTTGATTTATTAATTAATCAATTAATCTACGAAATACATTTATTCAATTATGTTATTCATTTGAGGATGCATAGTTATATCCCTGGCATTTGACTTCAATTCAATACTTATAATACCACTCAGTATGACTGTACCCAGGTGACGAAGACATTCCTTGGATCTAATTGGATCGACTGTTACGATTCGCCGCATCTTCTCTAGCTTCTGAGGGCCCGTGATAATTGGATCGACTGTTACGATTCAATTGATTGTTTCGAGATTCTCTGTGCCTTGTTCATCTCCCCACAGGACAAGGGATAGGTTAGAATTTGTAATTGTATCTTGATGTATTAAAAAACACCACAGAAAGTGGGTTGTGTAAGGTGTTTGTTCCTCGTATATTTTGATGTTTTTGGGGACTAAGGAGAGGATTTTTTCATTTTACTATTTTTTGGTGTTTTCTGAATCGTTTGTGTAACTAAGTAATTTATGGTTGTCCATGGCCAATTAATAAAAATTAGAACTTCATTATCATTGTCTAGAGAATAATACTGTATCATTTATGTGCCTTATCACTATCAACTATTCTCATTTATCATTGTATACCTTAATGAATGAAATTGTTTTTTGGTTCAGAGGTTGCAGAAAAGTGTTTACCAGTAACTTCATTAGAAACCAAAGCCATTTTTTTTATCTAAATGAATTAATTATACTGTTTTTATCTAAATGAATTAATTATCTGATTTGCAATGATGTGCCCAAAAGCATACATAACCAATGCTTACTGTTAAGGTCTAGCTTACATAGATTGTCATAGCAAATCATTTTCACATAAAATACTAAAAGATTATCATAGCAAATTATCTTCACATAGATTACAATTACATCAAAAGATTGTCATAGCATACTAACAACCAAACAAAATACCACAATATTAATCTAATACATGACAAATCTAACACAATAAATAACTACAATCAGAATTAACATTAGCAATATTACAATTAATAACAACAATTAAGTTTGTTACATTATTTCTCACCGTAATACAATGACTGTCATATTTAATATTTTAATTCTTCCTAAATTTTGGACAATTTCTTTCGAGGTGCTCTGCTTTTGGTCGACGATTTGTTCGACAGTGTTTCCTTATGATTCCATCCGGCTGCTATCCTTATATGTTGGTGGGTCCATACATTCAAAAAATCCACAACCATCTAAATTTTTGACCTATTTTAATCAATTGTATTTCCAAACTTACCTGCAGTAGATAAAAAACAAAATTAAATTAAAAGGCATAAATTTAAGTCATATGTAACACAATTTATAAACAAGAGATAGGATTAAGACACGCAAGTTACACATCCAATTCTCATTGTAGTTCCTGCAATACATAACAATCTCATTTAATTGCATTCTCAATATCAGCATGTTGGGCTACAAATAAATGAAGGAAATGACCGAAATGCAAAGGAACTTATTATGTCTTCTATTGACAAATGATCGAAATCAATGGAACTTATTCTCAACTGAATTTTAGAAATCATTTACAAATATGGAAAATTTTAGCAATGTGCAATATAACTGCAAAACTATCACACTGCACTCAATATTGTACGTACGGGTGGCCGCAACATTGTCTGAACTTGTTTACTGGTAGTTGGTATCAGAGATAATTACATGGGAATAATTATCAGTATCGTAAAAGGACACTGGTAGTTGGTATCAGGGATACAAAGATAGAAAAAGAAAAAAGTAAATTAAACTGTACTTCTTACTACGTACAGTTTACCAGTGACGCGAAATGGGGATATGCATGATCTGACTTGGCGATTTGAAGCTTCCGACTCAGCATCTCTCTGAGCTAGGGTTTGCTCAGAACGAAATCCTCTTCAAAAGTCGATTGGAACGAAGTCCCTCACAAGAGTGGATTGAAACGAAATCTCCTCTCCTCTCTCCTCTCTTGCTCGATCAGAACGAAACCTACAAATTCCTCCCTTGCCCGATCTCTCTTCACATGGGTTGAATTCTGGACAAAAACGATGAGAAGAGAGAATCAAAGGGAGGAGACATTATCTTGGTCTCGGACAGTTCTTGGACAGGCAATTTTTTTTATTTTGCAGCGATCTTTGATTCGAAACCGTTGGATCTCATCTAACGGTCGAGAGGGAAAGTTCTCCCCTCTGCGGAAGAAAATTAGTTCCGCAGAGGATTCAGATTCAGGAGATGCTCGATGAAATGCGAATGCCTGTGAGAACTGTACAACATCTCAGGCCCATTTCGCCGAAGTGTGATTGACATGTAGAAAAGGGAGGTAAACCTATCCAATTTTGTTGGAAGCACAACAAGTAGGCCTGTCAACAAACGAAAAATTAGCATTGTTTCGTTTCGTTTCGTCTCCACGAAAAGAACAACGAACGGAAACTTTGTTTCGTTGTTCGAACGGAACGATGGACGGAAAAATCGCGTTATAAATGCAACAGGTGACGAAATACGATTGTATCGTTTCGTCAATTTCGTTTTTTCGTTCTATATTCTACCAATCTAGAATACTCTACATTGCAGAGTTGAAGGCGTTATAAACGAGGAGATATTGAGATAAGAGGGTCGAAAACCCTAGATCCTTCCGCCGTTTCATTTCTGCTTCTGCTCTCTCTCTCTGTAAAGCTTCTCCTCTCTCTCTCTCTCTTGCCCGATACTCCCGTGGCTATCTGTCAGAGGCCTGTCGGCTGAAGGACAGTCGCCCGTCGCCATGTGCGAGGTGGCCAAGCCATCTCTGTCCCCTTTGTTAAGGCTTTCATCATTTGATCGCCTCGTTTTTGCCAAACCCTAGCTTGATTTGGTCATGAAATCGACGATCTGTCGCCTCGTCTCCAGAGATCTAGTGGATTTGATGAAGTTTAGTAGGCTAAAAGGTTGTAGAAAGGTTATCAGTTCCCGAAACTAGGTTTCTGTTGAGACTAGTGACAAGATCGTTGGGTCTTTTGGCCTCCAAGCAGATCCATGGCTCTATTATATATGCCTCTGTTGAGTGCAAAGAAAAATGGCAGAAAGAAAAACAAAGGAACACATAGTGAGAAAAAAAAGAAAAGATAGAGAGAGGAGTAGAGTAGAAAAGGGAAGAGGAATGGCTCAGGTGTTAGCAAGCAAACAATTTTAAGGTATTTGGTATTTTGTTATTAAGCAAGCAACTTTTCTGTTTATTTTTGTTATTTTAACTCATTTTTTCTGGTTTGCATGTAGGTTTCAAGCTAGTTTCTAATTCATTAAAGTATGGATGATGATATGGATTATGATCCTGAGCTGTCGTCAGATGAGTATGTTATTTGGTTGTTTACTACTTATACTGATAGTTGCACTTGATTGTTTGTTGTGTGACCAGTAAAGGGAGGAAAGCCGATTCAGGAATCCTGTATTGAACTGAAAGCAAAAATCTTATTGTTGTGTTCAATTCAGGGCTCCTGGATCGGTTTCTCTCCCATGCTTGGTTACACATTTGCTTGTAAACTTGAATTGCTTGATATTTGAATTGCTTGCTTGCTTGATAGATTGAATTGCTTGCTTGCTTGACAAACTTGAATTGCTTGATAGACTGAATTGCTTGCTTGCTTGACAAACTTGAATTGCTTGATAGACTGAATTGCTTGCTTGCTTGATAGACTGATAATGATCAATTGTACTTGATTACTTGATATTTGAATTGCTTGCTTTATAGCATATGAGTAGGTTTGAACTTTGAAACTCCAGAGGAAATTCAAAGAATTCAAACTGATGCTTCTATTGGAACTCAAGAGAGTGGTGATGCAACAAAATCTGATGGTGTTGAACCCGCTAAAAGAAGGAAAACTAGAGAAACATTAACCTCTGAGGTGTGGCAGCACTTCAAAAGGGGTCCAACAAAGCCTGATGGTAGTTATGATGCTATTTGTCTGTATTGTGGATTAGTAATCCTGATGGGTAATCAAAGAAGCACTAGTTTCATGAAACATCACTAGCAGAGAGCATGCAAGAAATTTCCTAATGCAAAAAGGCAAAAACCAGATGTCTTGCAAAGGCTCTTGTCTGTTGACAGTAAAAAAGGTATATTCTTAGACATACTTTACTTGTTTCATTGTTCCCTAATTTGTTATCATACATTGATACTAATTGCATGATTCATTGACCAGGCCCTGCTAATTGACAATTTGATCAAAAGAAATGCAGAAAGGGCTTGGCAAGAATGGTGATTGCACGTGATTATCCATTTAATTGTGTAAATCACGACTTCTTCAGAGAGTGGATAAGAGATTTACAACCTTCTTTCAAAATGGTGTCAAGAAACACACTAAGGGCAGATTGTCTTGAAATTCATACAGAGGAAAGAGTTATGTTATATGAGAAGTTAGGAAAGTTAAATTGTAGAATGAGTTTTACTAGTGACTTATGGACAAACAAAGGTAGAGATAGAGGTTTCATGGCCATTACATGTCATTTCATTGATAACAACTGGCATTTGAGAAAGAGAGTCATAACATTTTGTCATTTGCCAAGTCCACACACTGGCAAACACATAGCTGATGCCATAAATGAGAAGTTAGTGTTATGAAACTTGGACAAGAAAGTTTTCAGCCTTGTGCTAGACAATGCATCTGCCAATGATGCTTGCATTAAAGACCTGTTGAGTTCACCTTTTAAAGATTCATTGCCATTCAAGGTAATGTCTTTCATCAAAGGTGTGGCTGTCACATCTTGAACCTCATTGTTCAAGATGGACTAGCAGTGCTTTCTGATGAGATTAATAATATTAAAGAATCAATGAAGTACATTAGACACTCTCAAGCAAGAATAGAGAACTTCAGTTTGGCATCAGCACATGTTAATTCAACTTACTAACTTGTTGAGGCATTATAACTTGTTGACTTTGTTACAATATTTTCTAACTTTGTGCCTCTATTTATCAATAGGTTTCTGCTCCATGCAAAAAGCCTGCTTGGGATGTTCAAACCAGATGGAACTCAACTTACCTAATGCTTGAGCTAGCCTTAGAGCAACGTGGGGCAATTAATAGGTATGCCACTCTTGATAGGAGATACTTGCTATGTCCCTCTCAAAAGGATTGGGACAATTTGACAGCTTTAACTGAGTGCTTGAAAGTATTTTATGATGCCACCTTGAAACTTAGTGGCACAAAGTATCCAACATTGAACATGTTCTTTCCTAAATTCTGTGAGGTATATTTTACTATTAAGAAAATGGGTAGCAGTCCTCTCTCTTTCATTGTTCAGATGGGTAGAGAGATGCTTTCTAAATGGGAGAAATATTGGACCAGTGGCAACATGCTATTGGCAGTTGCTTGTGTTCTAGATCCAAGATGTAAGATGGAGGTTGTTCAGTATTATTTTGAAATGATGTATCCTGATGATTGTGAGACCTTTATTGAAAATCTGAAAGGTGTGATGAATGCATTGTTTAAGAAGTATCTTGATGCCAACAATTCTCTATTACAGAAGCAAGGTGGCAGATCATCCATGAGGTACTTGCTTATAATATCCATTTATTTGTTTGATAAATTGACTTGCTTACATTGATACTCTTTTTGTTTGTTTGGTTCAGTAGGCCACCTACTGGTGCATCAAGTAGTGTCAGCCAGATAAGGGCTGGCTTAAAAAATCATTTGCTTGGCAAGAAGAACTCTGAACCTTTGAAATCAGAGATTGATGCATATTTGGATGATCCACTTGATGATGCCAGCTTGGAGGAACAATTTGATATCCTAGCATGGTGGAAACTAAAAGCCCCTAGATATCCTGTGCTGGCTAGGCTAACTAGAGATGTCTTGGTTGTACCCATATCGACAGTGGCATCAGAGTCCACATTCAACACTAGTGGAAGAACATTGTCACCAATCAGAAGCTCATTGAATGATGAGAGCATTAAAGCACTCATATGTGCTTAAGACTGGTTGCGTGCATCGATCACTGATAAGCTCTATTAAATCCTACTTCATTTATAACTTGTGAACTGACTAATTAAATCTTGTTGTGTTTACTTGCAGATAATGGTGGAGAATGTGGTGATCCACTATGGTCCAGTGATCCAGTGGACTTTGATGAAGTGATCCAGCCACTTGCTTGATGTCAAGTGAGGTATATTTAAGCTTGACCTTTTGATGCTAGCAAGGCTTGATGTCTTGTTTGGTTTTTTGGCTAGTGATGTTGCTTGTTAGTAGATCAATAGTGTAATAAATAGCCTGGAATACAGCTTTATCAGTTCATCTCCTTGGCTCCTTCGAACTTGAGTAGTGATTCTTCTGTGATGATTTCTGAGTTTTAATTTTTTGTTTTTAGCCTGTAGCTGAGATTGGTAACTGAGAAGATAGCTTCAGTTCTAGGTTGAGCTTGGGTTTGTGATCTGGTATTCTGGTTCAGGTCTAGATTGAGTTATTGGTTACAAAATATGTTAGGAATTTATGGCTAAGATTGGTAACTGCTTGGGAGTTGGGATGCATGTTGTAACTTTAAATTCATATTTGTGTTGTATTTGTGATTTTGTGTTGGTTAGCTTATGATGCATGTTGTAACTTTAAATTCATATATGTGTTGTATTTGTGATTTTGTGTTGGTTAGCCTGGAATGCATGTTGTAACTTTGAACTTTGCTCGATTGTTAAAGATTAAAATTTTTCAACGTTTAACCGTTTTAATCTTTTCAACTTAACGAAACGATCAACGCCAACAAAATTTGTTCCGTCAGCAAAACATAACGATTCATGCCAATCAGATTGGCTAAACAGAACAAATAACGAAATTAATCACTATCGTGACTGTTTAAAACGTTTGACAGGCCTGACAACAAGTGAAAGATATCATCCTAAAAAAGCCTGTAAATTTGCGCACCCTCTACAAAGCCTAGTTTCTTATCTCAGCCCATAAAAAACCTCAAACCTAAAAAGAAAATGCTTTCCATTGGTATGTTAAGGCCATCATAGCGTTTACACTGTTTTTTTTTTTACGGAGTTTAATTGGGGGAGGGAACCAGATGAAAAAAAAAGATAATTAATTTTATTATATTGAAAATTTTAAATGAAGTCGAAAGATAAAAGATAGAATGAGTTAATTTTATATAATAACAATTATTTATCTTCTAAATCACAGTATAATAAAGATTAACTAAGAAAAAATAAAAAAGAAAAGTTAATTTCTATTGTACCTGATTTGTCATTCAAACAAGAAACTAAAAATTTTAAACTACGCCACCATTTCGTCCTATTCTCTCTTACTATTTTCTTTTATTCTCATTCAACTTCGATTATTCAAACACAGTGTTAGTGTATCAGAGGATTTTGTTGGGCACTGCTACATATAACCCATGTTACATTTTTCAAACAAAGAGCAAGGTTTAATAAAAGAACCATGCCGAATATTAGTGGCAGATCACGCTCCATGCGTGAAAGTAAAGCACAATCCATTTTTTATTGTACAATGAAAATACTATTCAAATATTGTTAATCATTCGCACTGTGGGATATGCAGTAACCAAAATGTTGCACAATGATATAGTTGACATAGCTGAATAACCAGTAACGAAAATATTATACAGGAGCATTTAATTGAACTGTCAATCGTGGTTTCTCTGAGGCTCTGACTATGAAATATGTGAGCTCTTTATTCCAGTGTTATTATCCTTCTTTATTGAGCCTCTGCACATCTCCTTTTTTTCATGCAAATTAGAGGTTATCCATCTGTCTTATTGAAATAGATTGTCCTTACAAGTAAAATGCGCATCAGTTCTTATGCACGATCAAATTTTTAAGAAGTAAAAATAAGTCTAAATCCTATTACACATATTCAACCACCTTATCTACTACAAATTCTAATGTCAATCAATATTACAACCAAATCAAACCAGTATCACAATCAATTTTAAAAAACACATCAGAAAAGCAACAGTATTGTTTTTAGAATCAACCATTATCAATATTAAGTAAATCAAATGTCTCTAATCCAAATAAGTGACCTTCCAACTCCAATGCTCGAATTTCTAAAATAAGATTTGGAAGATTTTCTACGTCCTGTGATAAAATTAATTGTAATTTGAAGAAATTATTATTTCTATTATTTTGACATTAATACCTAAACATTGATATAGTTTTTATAAGTATAACTAAACTTTTATGTGACTTCAATTTTTTTTTATCATAAAAATATAACTTATTTCTTTCTAATCAAAATATCAAACACACCAAATAATCAAATCACCAGTTATAACTAGGGTTTTAATAACGGGGCAGGTCGAGTACACGTGGATCCGACCCGTCCAGATCCACGGTTCAGCGAGGCGGGTATGCATGGGTCCGAACCCAAGACCCCCAACCCGACCCGTGATAAACCCGGGCGGGTCGGGTAGGATCCGTCCAATTTTTTTTTTTAAATGTAGAAAAAATGTGATTTAAACTTAAAAAAATCCGAAAAAATTCCCAAAAAATGTGTAAAAATTATGAAATAATTGTATGAACTAACTTGATAAAATATTTTATAATTATGTCATTTTTATTTATAATTATTTTTAAAATTGAATAATATTCAAATAATTTTGGGAAAATGATACAACTTTAAAAAAATCCGAAAAAATGTGTAAAATTATGAAATAATTGTATGAACTATTTTGATAAAATATTTTATAATTATGTCATTTTATTTATAATTATCTTTAAAATCAAATAATATTCAAATAATTTAGGAAAAATGATACAACTTTAAAAAAATCCGAAAAAATTCAAAAAATCCGAAAAAATGTATAAAAATTATGAAATAATTGTATGAACTATTTTGATAAAATATTTTATAATTATGTCATTTTTATTTATAATTATCTTTAAATAGAATAATATTCAAATAATTTAGGAAAAATCATACAACTTTAAAAAAATCCGAAAATAATCCAAAAAATCCGAAAAATGTATAAAAAATATGAAATAATTGTATGAACTATTTTGGTAAAATATTTTATAATTATGTCATTTTTATTTATAATTATCTTTAAAATAGAATAATATTCAAATAATTTCGAAAAAAAACTATAAACTCCAAAAAAATCTGAACAATTACAAACAAATATGAAAAAATGTAAAAAAATTATGAAATAATATTTTGAAATTTTCGAATAATCGAAAATTTTAAAAGTTACCCTCCTCCTTTATTCCGGGCTTGGGACCGGCTACGTGTAGTCATATAGGCGGAGTTCTAACTTTTTTTTTTGTTAGTATTCTTCCAAAAAATGTGATAAAAATAAAATACTTCAAAATTAATAAAAGAAAAACATACTATAAAGCACGCAGGAAATCATTGCTCAAATACCACAAATCATCGTCTTCTACATACAGCGGAGTGTCAGAATCATCGCTAGCGTTAGGAGTTTTTGGCATATTACTACTTTCTTGAGTGACAGGAGATGTGAGTCCATGAGGACTGGGACCGTGTTGATTCCGCTCTTCGGCATTAATCCAATCTTTCTTACACACAAGTTGCTCGAAACTTTTTTCACCCAACCTGGTGCGTTTGTCAGTCAAAATTCTACCTGCTGAACTGAAACATGATTCAGCAGGTACGGTTGACACATACACTGAATAAACATTGCGCGCCATCACTGCCAACACTGGATATGCACCGAAATGTCGCTTCCACCAGTCCAGGATGTCGATGTCGTCGTCTTCAAGGCTTCCCAAATAGTAGCTCAACAATTCATTGGTGTTGACCATTTGAGGTTCATCATCTCGTAGCTCGCTAAGCAAGCCCGAAGTGCTGTTTCTGTTTGTAATAAAAAATAATTCTAATTAATAAGTATTAAGTAATATGGTATACTGTGAGTTCAAAATTTAGTAAATAATTAAATATATTGCATTCATACCTTCGTGTGCGAGGTGTCGTAGTAGTCGTACTTGAGATATGTCGAGCATTGTAAATGTCGAACATAGAGTCGCATGAAGCATTTACTTCAGCTTCCGCTGTATCATATGATAAGTTCAAATTTTTCTTATACCTCTGAAGCAATCTTATGGTGTACTTCTTCTTGAAGGCCGGATGGAGACAATTCGCGACAATGGTGATAAGAGCTACTTCCTCCCAATATTTGAGAAACTTCTCCTTCATTGCATCCACAATAGGAGTTAAATTATGATCAAGCTCCTCTGCTCCTATGAGAATTGAAAAAAGAGTTACAAGAGGATGAAGAGATTAATGCAAAAAAATGATGAAGAGATTAATGAAAAAAAAATGATGATTATTTACAAAATAGTTTAAATAGATATAGGTCAAGAATGAGATTACATACCTTTGTGATGGTGTACAGATGGTGAAGCAACTCGTGTGCTGATGGTCTGTACGAGCATGAAAGTTTGATGGTGGCATTGAAAAAAACCTGGAGAAAGTCCTTCAATTTCTCCAATCGGTCTCATTCTCCCATGGTGAGCATCAGTTGTATCCCGTTAGTTGAGTTGCTCAACATTTTATTTATTGCGTGCTTATACGGAAAACAACGAAGGAACATTATATATGTGGAGTTCCAACGGGTATCAACATCCCATGGAACCATCAACTTACCCAAACCCAAACGTGAACATAATGCATGAAATTCTTGTTTTCTAATATTATTTGAATAAATGTGATGTAGTCCATCTTTGACAAATTCACTTAACATTCTTTTTTCATCATATTTGGCCAAGGTTCTCGAACCGTCTAGGTTAATATTGCTTTGCACTAACCGTTAATCAGGTAGTTCCTGTGGTTCCTCACCTTTTTCAGCATGCTTGTCAGCATGCTTTTTGAATGAACTTAAACCACTAGATTTTTTGTAAGTGAAATAACCTGCACATCCTTTTACCTTGCACCGTAAAGTCGAAATAGTTCCGCTTGCATTCTTTGTTGTTTCGTAGTAACGCCACCATTCTGCATCGTACTTGGGCGCGGTTGTTTTCCTTTTCTTCTTCTGTGACGGCTCTACCTGCGCTTCTTGGATATCTGGTGATGCCTCTGACGATGGGGGACAATTTCGTCGACAGACGAGGTCATATTTCTTGTTGGCATTTGAGGTTCTGTGGGTTCAGTCATTGGTGTGAACAAAGGGAGTTGAGTCTGTGGAACGGTCTCTTGTGATACGTAGGGATGATTAGGGTATAACGGGAGGTTTGCATGTCGTGGAGGTGGGTAATGCTTGGATTTTGTTGATAATAATACTCATGATGTGTTTGAGGGTTAGTGTTTGCATATTGTGCGACGGGCTCCTCGCCAAAAAATTCAACACTAATCCTGTGTGCGAGCTCGTCAACATAGTTAAGAGGAGATGTCATATCTACAATAAGTCAATAATAACAAAAACAACTATGAATATAAACAACTATGAAATAAAAAAGTAAAAATATAGGCGGAATTTCTTCCAGCCATGTAATAAAAAAAATAAAAAGCTCTGATAATAACCAGTGCCAATATAAAAAAATTAAACAAGTAGGCGAAATTTCTTCCAGTCATATAATAAAAAAATAAAAAGCTCTGATAATAACTAGTGCCAATATAAAAAAATTAAACAAGTAGGTGAAATTTCTTCCAGCCATATAATAAAAAATAAAAAGCTTTGGTAATGACCAGTGCTAATATAAAAAAATTCAACAAGTAGGCGGAATTTCTTCCAACCATGTAATAAAAAAATAAAAAGCTCTGGTAATGACGAGTGCCAATATAAAAAAATTAAACAAGTAGGCAGAATTTCTTCCAGTCATGTAATAAAAAAATAAAAAGCTCTGGTAATGACCAATGTCAATATAAAAAAAATTAAACAAGTAGGCGAAATTTCTTCCAGCCATGTAATATAAAAATAAAAATTATGAAAAGAATAATGCAGAAATAAAAGATAAGTTAAAAATAAGAAATGCAAAAATTTAAGCATAGAAATCTACATTAAATCTTATCTATCTTTGAATAATATAGAAGTTGCACGAAAGAATGTCGAAATTTCGTTTCTTTTTTACACCGAACCGAATAAATGTAAATTAACTAAATATCTAAGATTACTTAATTAAATCTAAATGTATTATAACTTAATAACTTATAAATTTAGAAATTAAAATTTTTAGAGAAATGAGAATTGATTTGAGACTTTGAGAAATGAGAGAGAATGAGAATTGATTTGTGAAGAATGTGAGAGGGTAGGGGTGTATTTATAGAGGGAGATGAGAATTTGAATTTTTTTTTAAAAAAATTCTGCATATTATTATAATATTTTTTTTTCGATTTTTTTTTTAATTTGATTTGACAAAAGGTGAAATAAATGTGACAAAAGGTAAAATAGGTTAATAGGGGTGTAAATTTGAATTTTTTTAAAATAATTTCTGCACAATATTTTTATATATTTTTTCGATTTTTTTTGAATTTTTTGAATTTGATTTGACAAAAGGTGAAATATAGGTCAAATGAGCTGTCATGGGTCGGGCGGGTCGGATCCGACAGGTCGGGTAGAACGGGTCTGGGGGGCGGGTAACACGGGTTTGGGGGGCGGGTCCACGGGTCAGGTAGGTCGAGGTCCATGGGTCGGGCACGGGCGGTTCTTGGGACTGGTCGGGCACGGGTCTAGACGAGCACGAGTCTAGACGGGTTTGGGGGATTTGGGGCCAACCCGGCCCGTGCTAGATCCGTGGATCTGGGATCCACGGGTCGGGTCGGATCTCGGCACGGGCACGGGTCAGGCACGGTTGGGGCACGGACGGGTAGACCCGCCGGGATTTTTTTCAAACTCTAGTTATAACATAACTTGTAACCTGTGTTGCACAGGTGCGAGTGCGAGTATCGTATCAGATACGGTGCAGGTACGGCGATATTTCAATTTCAAAAAATCTTGAATACAGATGCGGCTATATATAATAAATTAAAATAAAAAATGAATAATATTATAAACAAATAGATTTAAAAAATAAAAACAAACAAATAAATAAGCATCCAATCGCACCCAAAACCGCACCCAACCGGTCAAACCTATTAAAATAATAGAATGTGCCACGTGGCGCACCCGATACGCACTGAAACCGCACCCGATACGCATCCGATATCGGTTCTTCTTGAGCTCGTCTTGTCTCTAGTATCACGTGCATAGCACGTGAGAAGGTGATATCACTTTGTTGAAGTCGCTGCGTAGTGCGTAGCCATTTCCCATCTTCGATCTTTACGAGTCGACATCCCAGTCATTTCGGACGTACAAATTGCGTTCCATTTCCATCCCATGTAAGCTGTATTGTATTTCTTCGTTCATAGTTTGTTTTGTTGTATGAGAAGGATTTCTATTTCTGCACTGTGTTTCTGCTTTCTTAGTTAGCATACTGTGATTTTTTTTGCAAGATTAACCTTTAGGTTTGTCGATGGATGATTGCGAATTCAAGGAAATTAGAGGGTATAGTGTTGAAATTGGTATTCTTGTTTTCTTGTTGATTCAGCTAGGCCCGATCGAGGCTTCTATGAGGAAGTGTCCAATTAAACTCGCAATAATATCGCTAACGAATTTCTCTTGGATTAAGTTTACTCAAAAGTTTATAAAAATCTAGTATCGAGAATAGATCCACCTTTGGTGCCTATTTTAACTTTCTTGGCTTAGCAGATAATAACAAGTGGCCTAGTTTTTAGTGAAATTAGGGGTTTAAAGGTTTGATCTCCTAAAAGAATCAAACTTAAAAGAGAAAACAACTTTTTTGTGCGTTTATTGGTTCAGACAGTTTGAAGTAACATTTTGCTTATGCTACTCATGATATATGTTATTCATTTTAGTTTAAGTTCTTAATTTACATGATAAAGTATATCTTAGTTTATAACCCTTGATTCAATGAGAATCACTTTTATATTTAGCCTATTATGATATATTATCAGTTGATCACAGTATTTGTCATGCCTGAATGTCTTCACTTAGGTGAAGCTTAATCTTTAATTTTGGCGTGGTAATTAAGATACTCTTGCTTTCTGTAGGGTACATATGGAAAAACCAACAGAAGCACTGGTGTACAAAGGCTCAATCATAGAAGCTATTACTGAAGCAAGGAATAAGAAGAAACTATTTGTAGTCTACATATCTGGTAATTGTCTAATTACATTTTAGCTAATTTGATATTCTTTTGCAATTTAGGAAAAATAGATAGAGTTGGACAAGAAATTTGGCTGACTCGCAACCTAAGTGAACTGATCCAGCTGTAAAATCATTGTCTTTGATTAAGCTTATGCTGCTTTTATGTTTAGAATCACCTGTCCAGCTGTACACAGGAGTAAGAGTTGTTTAGAAATTGGAACCAGCAAGCCTGACCAAGGCAGAATGATTTTCTTAATTCCCTTTGTCCAAGTCAAACTAATAATGATTTGAAATTTCAGTACTATGTAAGTTCAAAATTATAGTGAACTTGATAGGTTATCAGTTACTATTGTGATTTCTTCTCTGTTGAAACATCTGTTTGGTTTTTCAAGGTACCTGTTAGCTATAAATCTGTGTTTAAATGGTGTTTGAACAAATTGCAACCTGCATGATCTGTACCTCAATACTAAAAATTTGTACCCACTAATGCGACCAACTTTGGTTGATGCTTGAAAAAAGTTCCCAAAAGTAGGGTTTTTTTTAATCAAAACATTTGGGCGATCAAGTGTGTGAAAGCCACTGCAAAATTTAGGTTAATTAGGATGTATTCGGTATATTTGGGAATCAATTGCTTGGAAAGCCTGTTCCATCTTTATATTAGTTCTTGTGTTGTTATGTCAGTACTTTTTGCTTTGCATGTCCAAATTTGCACGAGATGTATCGAGATCTTTGAGTATTTTTTTTTTTCAATTAGCTTGAACTTTTGCACTAGCTTACTAAACCAAAATGTCCGTCACTTCTCTTTTTTGGATATTTTGTCATTTAATATATATGCAATAAGTTGTCCAACTTTTAGGTGAAGATGCAAATTCAACCCTTTTTTGGATATTTTGTCATTTAATATATATGAGATAGGCTAGGGTGCTCCATGGAGCATCAAAATGCTCGTGCTCCACATCTGTTATCTCCAATTTGAAAATCACAATGATCGATCCGAATCGTTGAAAATGATCTACATATTGAAATCTACTTGCAGATTGAATTTTACATTTTTTTGAAATTTTTTGCTATTTTTTTAAAGAGGTAGAAAAATTGCTAATCAAACGGTTTTTGAACCAATAAAAGTTTGTAATTTTCATACCTCTCTAAAAAACAGCAAAAAAATGTAAAAATTCATCTCTAAGTAGATTTCAATATATAGATCATGTTCAACGGTTCAGATCGGTCATTAGAATTTTTAAATTGGAAATACGATGTTGAGCATTAGAGGTTTGGTGCTCCATGGAGCACCCTAGCCTATCTCTCTCTCTATATATATATAGGGATAGGCTATTGTGAAAGCGATTGCACTTCGGCCGAAATGCAAAAATTACACATTTTGTAACCTTTTTTAGATCAAAATTTAAATTTAAGTTTCTCAATAAATTCTTCTTCTCAAAATCTTGTAGGAAATCAAATTTCATGATTTTTGTAGCTTTCTAACTATTTTTTAAATATTGTTTAAAAACAGTCCAGCTTAATATTAAAAAAACATGACCTTTTTACGGTCGTTTTTAAAAATATTTAAAAAATAGCTAGAAAGTTCAAAAAATCATGAAATTTGATTTTCTATAATATTTTGAGATGAAAAATTTATTAAGCAACTCAAATTTTAATTTTGAACTAAAAAAGTTATAAATGTGTAACTTTTGCATTTCGGCCGAAGTGCAAACGTTTTCACAATAGTCAAACTATATATATATATATATATATAGAGTTGTGCTAAAATACTTAAAACACCAACATACATATACTTTAGGCTCGTATCTCGAGATATAAAGTACAAATAACCGATCAAGATCGTTGAAAATGTTCTCCATACTAACAAAAATTTGGAGAACAAATTTTATATTTTTTAAAATTTTTTTACTATTTTATCGGATGAGTGCAAAGATGGTTAAATTGAATGTTTGTAAATCATTAGATTAATGAATTTTCCACCTATCCGATAAAATAGTAAAAAAATTTCAAAAAATGTAAAATTTGGTCTCCAAATTTGTAAAATTTGGTCTCCAAATTTTGTTAGTATGGAGAATATTTTCAACGGTCTTAATCGGTTGTTTGCACTTTATATCTCAAGATACGAACCTAAAGTATATGCATATTGGTGCTTTTTTTAAAGTATTTTAGCACAACTATATATATGTATATATATATATTTATTGTTATATTCTCTACTGAGATTTTGTTTTATTGGGATTGTTCTGACTTGGAGATCTAATGTTTTCCAGTTTCGTCAAACAAATAACAGGATACGGCAGCCACACTGTTAACAGCTGCATTAGCCACACAGAACCCTGCCCCTGTTACTGGCACATCTGCTGCCAATGCATCTACTAAAGGTGCTTCCTTACCTGATGCAGCATCAACATCCTCAAGCAGAGAAGCAACCATCTCTGATTTGGCTACAACACCCCAAACAACCAGTTCAGATAAGAATGTTGATAGAACTACAAGTAGTAGGGAACAGAGTTGTGATGTAAGCCTCATACATCTTTTGAATCACTATTCATGATTTTAATCTACAAGTAGCTTTGGTTAGCCTGAGGGGTGAACATTTTATTTGTTTGGTTCAAACTTCAAAATGAATTGAAATGAGGTGACTGAACAGTTTGCACCGATGTCTAAAAACTAAAAACCATAGTTCTGACTTCTGAATTGAACTGTTAATTGACACATATAAACAAATTACATAGTGTGAACTGCTCTTGGCAACCAAGGTTCTGTGCAGTTTAATACTATGGGGATGACAAGCTTACAACTATAGAATGCTTTATTTGGTTGTTCTGATTGATTGAAACTTTGGTTGCACTAATCTGCTCGCTCAGTTCAGTTTATTAGGTTTGTAGTTTTGTAATAGAAAAGCCAATGCATATGTTCCAACCGAAAGGAACTGAATTGACAGTTAAACTTTGTTTCAAACAGTTCAGTTCTGAAGTAATTAAACTGCAGTATCAAACAAGCAATTGAAGAAAAACAAAATATCACCTTGGCAGCTTCTGCCAAGCTTTCAAAAAAAAAAAAAGAAGAAAAACAAAATAAAATGAACTGAAAATTTGGTCTGACTAGCTTAACAAATGGATGTATTTTACTGTGGTTCTCTTTTTTCTTATGCTAATGACATAAAAATATGCCAGATAGCTGGAGTCCCTGCAGCAGAAGAATGCAAGAAGAGGGATCAAGCCAAGTTGTCTCAATTAGTAAGGAGGCACCTGCTGCTAAGACTACGACGCATGAAGCTTTGAAGAAAAAAACTGAGAGCTCAGAAATGACCAGCTTAGAGACGAAGGGAAAATCAGATGAGGTTACCAAAAAGAAGGTGTTCAAATCTAACGAGGCGCATCTTAACATACGCATGCCTAATGGAACAAGTCTCCAGATTAAACTGGTCAAGTCAGATGCTTTGAGATCTGTGTAAATGTTTGTTGATGAGCAGCAGTGTACTCGAGCGAATACATATAACCTTGCTGTTCCCTATCCTCGGAAGGTTTGTGCCATTTCACATAAGATTTGGTCCCCTGTTAATCCTACATTTACTTAAAAACCCAATGGCATGCAGAAACTTATCGCTCTTTATGTTCTCATTATTTTGTGTTTTCTTGCTTAGACTTGGACACCTAACAGTAGATCAACTGGTTACAACTTTGTTAGATGAACCCGTAATAATTTGCCACCATGCAGATATGGATAGAACATTGTCAGAACTGGGATTTACGAATCGGGAAACCCTAATTGTGGTTCCTCATCAATCAACTACATCTTCTAGATCCCAACCAGCTGCCAACAGTAGCATCAACACAAGTCAAGATACTCCTAATCCAAATGGCACTGGTTATTTCAGTTTTTTGAGGCAATTTCTGTCATATCTGAATCCTTTTTCTTATTTTGGAGGAAATACCATCTCAGCCAATCCCAATTCACCGACAAACAGTTAGTTCCAAATTTATTTCTTTGTTTTAAGGAGTAAGTTCTGCTTACATTTGTGGCAATCAACTAAACAATTATCTAAATCAAACAGGTAAAATACAGCCAACTTTTGTATTGTTTACATAAGCTGTGTATTCGATTTGTGCTATTAGAAAACAAATTGGTCATCCATCGGGTTCAGTGTTATTGGTACTTCATCAGTATAGGAAATAATTATGACATTTGAGTAATGTTGATACACAACCTATCTAAATTATAGAGCATACAGAAAATTTTGACAAAAATTTTGTGGTTGTAAATAGGTTTTAAATATACATGGTTGTATACCCCTTGATTCCTTACAACAGCACAAATACAACAAAGCTTTTAGTTCCAAACAAGTTGGGTAGGGTAGAGATGAAAACCCATTTGGAGTAATGAGAAAACAACGTAGATAGTAATAATATAACAAAATAGCACTATAGTATCAAATACTAATAGCAATAACGCTAATAATTATAACAATATAAAACTGTACTATAAATCATAGGAGTCCAAACTTGTGTTCTATGTCTCAAGCCTCGAACTAAAAGTCTTAGAACATAGAGCCTATAATACTATCCTTATAGGTCATGATTCTGGTATGTGAATCGGTCATGTGCTCTTATATGAAACCAATTCTTTGGATGCATTTCATGGCTTTAAGTCCCTTTTACTGCCTTCTCTCGTGTCAATTTTGGCTGACCTCTTCATTTGCTTGTGCTTTAATTAAATAATATACTATAATTTGTCATGTGTTCCATTTTCCATTTTGGGTTGTCAAAAGGTTTCAGAGTTCACATGATGTTTGGTACTACCCATGACAAATATTTTGGTAGATTCCATAATTAATATATGCTTTGTATCATTTTTAGTTTAATTTAAACTATTTTTTTGGATAGAAAATATTAGCCCTCAAATTTTATGGTTTAAACTTTATTCAGTCAAAATATGGACCAACTTCATAGTCAACACTAATTCTGATGCAGCAGTGATTTAACTTATTGGGATCATAAATGATAAACATCAACACTGTCATGAACTTCAACAACTTATAGAAAAGAATGAACCAACATCACCATCAACTTATCATAATAATATATACATTGACGATGTCAAGAATTTCCAAACACTTGAAATGATAAATGGTAGGGATCACCGGATCAGAGACCTATATATGCAAATTACTATCTTTGGGAGAAATATTGGAATATGAAATGCTTTCCTGTGAACTTGGAGACAAATTATTATTGTAGTGTGACCTTGTAGGAAAATACTGTTGCATATCCAGGACTACTGGTCCAGGTGACTAGTTTCTTGCTTTCTACTGCATGTTAACAGATTAATTGTACTTTGCAGGCCAAAACTCGTTTGTCGGGGAAGTAACACCTCAAGCTAGTCAATGTTCGGTCAATACGAGATGGCGCATCACATCTAGGTCGGTTGGAAGCAATATCCATACTCTCAGACATGATGATGGTATTGATGCCCCTGGTGACAGGAACACATTCTGGAATGGCAATTCTACTCAATTTGGCAGTAGTGATCAGCAATAGTATGGTTTATAGTGTGAAGCGACATTTAATATTTTTAATGTTCATATAATGGCCAGAAAATGGAAATCCCTTGGTTCTAAACTATAGATGCCTATATTGCTTAGAACTGTATGATCCTTCCCTGAACTAATTAAAGCGTACAGTGATTTTTTCTTTCTTGTTACATGAACCAAGTATGAAAACACTAAAAAGCGGCTGAATTTTATGGATTATATACTCTTCCTCTAAAAATTATAAAATCGTATGTAACCTTCAAAATTACATTAGCTATCATATTTTAATTCAGTTTGAAGTTATATCAAATATATCAAAATATGTATTGTATTCATGATTTAACCTTTAAAACTCAATATCAGTGAACAACTTGTGAATGGTTGTACAATTTATTTTCTGTTGTTCTCGACATTAATAACTAAATTGAGCATATTTTGTAAAGTAATTATCATATACATACAAAGTACGTGAACTACTTTTATTGATTTTGTTTCTGCAGTAAATTGTTATTGTTTGTTATGCTACTAATCATTTAGGTCATGTTTGGTTGTGGAGTAACTTTAATTCAGATTAAATTGCTTACTCTAAGTTAAGATGGAGTAAGTTAATTATGTTTGGTGGATTAAGCTAATCCATCTAAAGAGGTGAAGTAACTTACTTCGGATTAAATTTAATCTTACTCTAACTTACTTCATTAATTTTACTTCATGTTTGGTGGATTAAGTATGAAATAAGAGAGTTAATTCACTTCTTACTCCACAACCAAATATGACCTTAAAAACTTTTATTACTTCCTACCAAGAACTCAATTCATTGTTTAAATTATTTTCAGACAAAATTCGAACTCTATTTTGTAATTGTTGACCAATACTAGTTGGCATTCCAGCTGATGAGATTGCATTGCTACCACAGCAAAACATGAGAATAATATAACAAGCAGAATGGTGCTTGTAATGTCAATTAAAGGAAGATTAATTTTAACAAGCAGAATTAATTGCCACAATCTTCAGTTTTTTAAGTTTGTTATGGAGCAGAACACAGATATGTTATCAGGATAGGTATGTTTTGTTCACTCAACGAGGCTGTCAGTGAATATAATATTCATTTTTGTATCATTTGGGAATTACATTTGGTTAAAATTATTCACTTAAGATTCTTACTGATCTGATGATATCATTTCAAGGAGAATCATCTCAAAAAACGGAAATCAAATTCTGTTGGGGCTAAAGTAAGCTAACTTTGTAGGAATCAAATCCTTATATTCTTGTAAATTTTTCTTATTTCATTTAACATAATTCATAGACTTTGATGTAATATATAAAGTAAGCTAACATTTTTCCCTGCGCACAAACTAAGTCTACCATGAATTGGCTTCAGTGAGACTTTGATGTAACAAAAAAAAAAGACAAACAACTGAACGAAGAATTATAACATCTCTTACGAAGAACTTATTTTAGTTTAAATTATTTACCTCAAATTATATAAAAATGATTGGCCAGTGACTAATGCGAACCATGTTCTACTCAGATATATGGAAAATGCATGTGACAGAAGTCGGATTTTTTTTTCTTCTTTTTTTTGTGCCTTGATCATGTAGCTAGTTCAACACCACTTATCAACACAACCAAATAACAAATTATCCAGAATCCCTGATGTATTATATATCCAATAAGATAACCATTTACTACATTCATTTTCATTAGTTATACTTCGATGACTACAAAAAAAAGTAGAAACCCATATATGTAGGCAAAATGTTTGCCTTTATTCCTATCAATATATATACCACACATGTACTTGCGCATGTGAAGCACCTTAATTTTGTTCCCACTGATACTCTTCATGCATTTTCATTACAAAATAAAAAAAGGTTGTCATAATTGTGTAAATTTGCTCAGATCGCACGGCGTATCATCGGTATCTCCTACCACCACAACCATTCTCCCTTTGGCAGTTGAAGAACAAAGCAGCAACTGGCGACCCGAGGTTGTTGTACTGTGCAAAATCCCTTGTGTTAAAGTTTGAGCGCCATCCCGGTGCATCAATGGTTTGCCTTACAGTCTGGCGAAATAGCACAAACACAAAGCGATGAATTCCTGCTATTGGCTTTGGACTCTCATAAGGGACCACCTCATTACCTATATATTTAACATCATAAATATCAATTTTTCCATAGAAAAATTATATGATTAAAGCCACAGAGCAGTGACAAATAAATGGAACTTAATGGAACATAGTGTCCAAGTAAGATTGTTCTGAAACAACTGTTAAGAATGTACAAATAGTGCTGCTTGGAAACCATTAAACAAAAGGCAAAATGACTTTAGCTATTAATTATGTGTACCTATCTGCTAGCTATGTATACAAACTACTGGGAAGAAGTGCTTTCCGAAAGGCATGCAGGGTTGAAGACTATATGCGTTTCACTTTAAGCTAGCTTTGCAGTAATATAAACAAATTAGATATGTGATATTGTGATTGTTGTATAGATAGTGCTGCTCACATTCTCTCATGTACCCATGTTGTACGTAATGATTAATAGTTTGGGCTAATAAAATAGACAGTTTGCAATTATATCTTATTAAATTAGGGTGCTTTTAGGTGGAAAAATGAAAGTGTCTGGTATCTTAACAAAAGTATAAAAATGAAATCGAGTGGTATCCAAAAATAGAAGGTCATAATGAAATCTAGTGCGACTCACCAAAGCTTGCATTGGTTGTTTCTGGAATGTCTGTCACCAACCTGCATACATGAAATTTATAGTAATGGTTATTGTTGTTTGACATTTCATGTTTTATGTTCCTTCTACGTATAGATAGGGCAGCAATTAATCAATTACAGCTTGCCATTAAAAAAAAAGGTGCTACTAAAGAAACATCAAGTTGAGATCTCAAATATGAGTTTTACCAGTGAAGATATTCCTTTTTGGTGGGGTTGCTAGGGCTTGGTGCATCTGGGTCCACCATTACCTAGTTAGAAGATAGTCTTATCATTGTTCTTTCAAGCATTGGCAGGCAATTAATTAAAAAAAATGTAAAGGGAAAAGATCAATTATATCAGCATTTTCTGACGCTTTATTGTGCAGCATGCGATCACCAGCATAATATATAAATCCCTTTTATCATGTAATATTAACTTAATTTTTTCATTTTCAATACATATATAGGCCAATTTTTTCACTACAAGGCATCATATAGGAGTGCATGGAAGTCACCGATCCACGTACTAGAACCGTAACATACTATATTTTAGATGTAGTGGTATAGTTGTACGATTTTAGTTCAAAATTAACAATGTAGAGCGCCAGTGTAAGCTTATGATTTGTAGTATAGTTTTGTTATTATTATTATTATTGTTATTATTATCATAACTATACTTCTATTTTTATTATTATTTTACTATTCATTATATTATTATTATTATTATTATTATATTAATTTTTCATTTCAAGTCTATTCAATTTATTTGGAAATAAAAACTTTGTTATTGTTGTAAGGCCAATTTTCACCATGGGAGGCCCAGCATTCTGTGAACATTTTGCCCAGAGAATGTCTAAGAAAGAAAGTGATGTATGCGATTAAATGACATGTTTCTCTGTCTCTCCTTTGTTATTAATATATCATCTACAATTGAAATTTGAACTTAGAAGAAACAAGCCAGCCAAGCCTTCAAGTGTATTTCTGGGTTTTGTATATACAAATCATTTGCGCCTTACAATGGAAAATAACATTTTGTCTATTTACTTGTAGCCGAAAGGACTGAACAAATTGAAACATGGAATAATTAATGTAATTAACTAAATTGAAACTAAAATATTATACTCCTATCATATCCGTTAATTTCTACAATTCACAACATATCATCATATTTAGTACATGAAGGCACCATGCTTAATCATAATTGTTGAATCGTAAAATGTATCGTGTATCGGTGGATTTTGTTTCGTATCGTGTATCATATCGTGTCGTTAAGATACGCTAAGCTATTTCAATTTCAAAATAACAAAAGAATTATAGTAATTAGTATCTAACAAAAAAAATCTAAATAACTAAAGAAACCATCGTAATTTTAAATATATTGATAAGTGTTACTTGATAATATCGATGTAAATTTCTTACATATTAAGATATTTATTTTGGAAAATGGTGACTCACCCTTGAATTTCACTACTGTATCGAACTGTAACATACGTATCTCTCGCCCTTTGACTCGTATCGAACCGTAAGATACGCACGCGTATCGTAAGATACTAACATCCATGTGCTTAATTGCTACCATTACGTAAGGTTAGATAAATACTTTTATTTTTTCTGTTATATATGTATGATCACTTGAATTCTATCATATAGAAATTGGTGGCATCTCAACTGTTTCAAAAACAATAAGAACTAAAAAGAATGTCATCATCATATATAATCCAGATAAATGTATAAACAACATATGGAACAATATTACTTTTAACTTTTTTTTGTTGATATTAATTTTTAAAGTAGACATTGACCTGCTTACTTCAAAAAAATAAAAATAAAAAGTTCTTTTTGATAAAAGCATTTCTTGATAAAGAGGGTAACTCTAATTAGAGAGTGTGTACATACAAGTGTGTAGAGAGTCCTCATGTCACGGCCACCAATTTGAACCCTGGGCTCAATGGCAACCTGAGATGGCTTCAGCTCAGATCCGCTCGTCATTTCTCTGTTGTTGTAAAACAATTTCAATGATGCCGATGGATAAAATGGGTCCACAATGTCACCAACAACATTGCCTAATACTAGTGGGTCAATCCTTGACATGTTCATTAGTTAGCTAGTTAGAGAGTGCTAAAGATTTGACAGCTAAAAAGAGAGGGAAGAAGATTGATTGGCAAGTACTGAGTGAGACTTGTGTGATTGTTATATGGAGGTGTGAAAACCTGACAGGTATATATACTAAGGTAAGGTTGATGATTGGCATATTGGCATCCTCTCCTTGCCTCTTGGAATCTCCTCTTTTTGCATTAGAGAATGATTAGTGGTTCCATCACGACCTAAATTTATGAGCATGCTATGCATCTTCCCTCTCTCTCTCTCTCTCTAGCAAGGAGAAGATGTGAAGGTGAATAAAATCTGATGCCAAGTTACTGACACGCCACATATTCTAAAAACCAAAAAATGAAAAGAATGAATGATACGTCTATAGGAGCCCAAAAGTGGAGCTCCTTTTTGACCTGAGATATATGCTTTACTGCCCCCTATCTGATTAATTTAGCACGAGGTACTAGTACTATATTTTTTTTCTCTCTCCACCGCTCTCTCTCTCTCTCTCTCTCTCTTATGTGGCCAGTGGCCAGTTGTGATTTCCTGGGACAAGCAACTGAGCAACAGAGCAAGCACCTACAAAAGTACATAGTTCGGTTTTTCTCCAACTTGAGTAAAGAGTTTTTCTTCTTGTTTATAAAATGTTTATATTTTTTTTTCCAGAAACATTAAAATTTAGTAAAATGGATAACAGGACCCAGCTAAAACAGTTGATTGTTTGACAATGTTAGAGCTTGGTACGTTAGATTTGAATTTGAAAAGTAATTTTTATTTTTTTGGAAGTTAAAGCCCGTAGGCATTTTCATTGATTATAATAGGCAAGTTCAAGAAATTCATTACATGATTTTCCCAAAAACTCTGAAAGACCTATTACAGGACACCTATCATCACAAGATCTCATACCTATATATAAGTTTGCCACATATATATCCAGTAAATAAAAGGAGGCAAACTATCCACAGTTTAAATTAATGAAAATATTTTTTTTTGAATAGAGAGTGAGAAAATATCCACCTGTTTCATTAAAACAAGTCTCTATTACATATCAACTATTCAATTTAAAAGTATCACAAACTTTACTGTATCTAAACCTTTTTCCACATCTAAAAACTCAAAGTCCACAACTGTCTTTTCTAATACAACCACAAAAGACATAGAGACCTTCCATCAGTATCAAACATAACAGAATTATCAAAAAATCAACAAGTCACAAACTTCAAATCATCATAAGAACATTATTTAAGACACATGACGCTTCCAGACGAAGACTCTATTAGAGTTCCCTCCTCCAATAGAACCTCCTGCACCATCTCCTCCGTCTGATTTCTTATGTCTGGTATAAATCTTGGTAAACTCTGAACATTCTGAAGAATAATCAAGTGAAGCTTAAGAAAAGATGAATCACTATTATATTTACACCAAAGCCTACGATATTGATAATTTGTATAGCTAGAGTTCTAATAGATTTCAAAGATTTATCTGTGAAACAAAGTTTATTTCTTTCTAACCAAACATTTCATAGTACTGCATCTCTAATCAATTCAACTAAACATGCATCTTTAAGAAGAATTTGAGCATCAATAGACCAAAGATCTTTCAATCTCCTACCTTGAAAATCAAAACTATTTATGTTGACCTATCCACATCCATATATGTTTGATAAATGGACAATCTACAAACAAATGATCAATTCACTCATTTTGATCACAAAATACACATTTAACATCACCTTGCCATCCTTTCTTTAAGAGGAAGACTTTTGTGAGAATTCTCTTTCTCCTAACAAGCCACATAAAAACTTTTATCTTTAAAGGAAGCTTAGATCTCCAAATAATATCAAAGAACTTAATTTTGTATCCTCCAAATTCTAACCAAATATACATAGAGTGAATTGAAAACTTTCCATTTGTGGTTCATCTCCAAATGATGTAATATCTAACTAAACTTCTTATTTCAACATTTGCAACTATTGCTTTTAACTTGGACCATTCATTACCAAGTTGTCCTACTAATTGTCTATTAAATCTTAAAAATAGCTTATTTTTTGGGAAAGCTTTATTGACTGTAATATTTGGTTCAGAGCAAGCTAAAAAAAGATTTGGAAATAGCAAGGAAAAAGCTAACTCTCATTTCCATCTATCACACTAAAAGCTGATATTTTCACCATTTCCTAATTTTTGTTGACACTAATCGACATCTCATGATGTAGATGATTAATGGACTTCCAAAAAGGTGAGAAGGGGGTAGCATTTTTTGTTTTACTATATTTACATTGTAATATAATCTTTCACAAACCTGTAACTGAAGGATCATAAAATCTAAACCACCATTTAGCTAAGAGAGTCCTATTCATTAATTCTAAATCTAGAACTCCTAATCCACCTTGGTCTTTACTTTTACATGCACTTATCCAGGCAACTGACATCAATTTTTTCCTAGAAGTTTTGCCCCCAAACCAAAATAATTTTTTCCTAATTCTATCTATTCTAATTCTAACATTTACAGTGAGTTTATAAAAAGATAACCAGTATAAAGAAATTGCTGTAATGACAGAATTAAGAAGAGTTAATCTATCACCTAATGATAAAAATTTACATTGCAAACAATGAAGCTTTTTGTCTATTTTTTTCTTTTAATATATCCAATCTGATTTATTAAATTTTTTCCAATGTAAAGGAACACCCAGTTGAAAATATTTTATCCTTATATATACTAGCTAAATTAATCTACCCATCTAAATTAGCCCTATATAACACCCATTTGATGATATTGTACATCATTCCCCATATCATTTTTCCTTATCTCATTTGCAAAATAAGGAGCTTGAAAATTTCTATTTGGGTATTTTCATGAATATTTTATTTTTGTATTGATCTTGTTATATTATCTCGCTTTTCTCTTTTTCACATCAGCATTTTACTGTTGGTACCTAATAGTTCAATGTATGATACAACTTTTCCTATTTTATCATTTTCTAATTTACTCGCTCACTTTTATTTTAATTACAATGTTTATTCTCAACACTCTCCCTCAAGCTAGAATTATAGATATTCGTCAATCCTAGCTTGCTCGATATGTCTTCAAATATCTTTGACATGAGTCCTTTTGTAAAAATGTCGACCAGTTGACCTTGACTCTTCACGTAGGGAGTCTCGATTTCTTTGGCTTGTACATTTTCTCGTATGAAATGACAATCAACTTCAATATGCTTTGTTATTTCATGTAACACGGCATTTGAAGCAATGTGTCTTGTCGCATTTTTATTATAATACATCTTCATTGGATCCTTGATTGGCAAATTTATTTCTTCAAGCAATTGTTTGATTCAAGTGAGTTCGCTTGTGGTGGATGCCATGGTTCGATATTCCGTCTACAAATGTGCCACAACATTTTGTTTCTTGCTTTTTCTTGTGGCTATGTTTCCGCCTACAAATGTGCAATAGATGGTTGTTGATTTTCTATCAAAGCTTCCGGTCCAATCTACATTAGAATAATCACATACGTCATTAGAATTATTTTTTCATCCATATGCCCTCTCCGGGTGAATTTTTTAAGTATCTCAAAATTCTATCAATTGCATCAAGGTAATGTTTTCTAGGTGCACGCGTAAATTTGATTACTTGCCCTACGACATATAATATATCGAGTCTTTTTATGGTTTGGTAAATTAGTTTTCCTACAAGTCTTTGGTATTGGGTGATGTCTTCCAATGTTTTACCTTTTTCGGAATTTAGTGTGCAATTGCTATCGATTGGTGTTGTAACCGGTTTGGTGCCTAACTTACCCTTTTCTTTTAGGCCCCGTTCGCTTCTAATCCACCTCCGTGGGAAAAAATAAATTCACTCAGAGTGAATTTTTTTTTTCACATGCACAATATCTTTTCAATTCAAATCCCATTTTCATTCCCATCTAAGGAATGCTTTCGAACGGGGCCTTAACAAGTCAATGATATATTTCCTTTGAGAAATAAATAGGCCTTTAATAGAATGAACTATCTCTATTTGTATAAAATATTTCAATCTACTAAGGTCTTTTATTCCAAATCTATCCTTTAAGGCCTTTTTTACTTTGCTATTTTTTTCACAATTATTTTCGATAACAATTATGTCATCTACGTATACAAGAACCACGGTTGTATCATTATTTCACGTTTTGAAAATAATGATGTATCAAATTGGCTTACTTTAAAATTATACTTAATTAAAAAATAAGATAGTTTGCCATGCCTTGTCCTTGAAGATTGCTTTAATCCATAAATAGATTTTTTAACCTACAAACAAGGTTAGTGTTGTTCTCTTTCTTATGGTCCGGTGATAGGATCATATATACTTATTCCTCAAGTGTTTCTTGAAGAAATATTTGTCTAGTATTTATTTTTAATCTCATTCAAATAGCAAAGGCTATGGTAATTGATTTTGGTTGAATTTGTTTTCCTCATTTATATGCACTACAGGACAGTGCAGTATTTGCTTCTGGAAGGGGTTAATTGCATCTGCATTTTTTTAATAACATCATCACTTTTTCGTACTTTGGAGTTATGATTTGAACTTGTTGCATTAGGATAACTGATGCAAATATCGGTGAAGATCAGCACTACAGATGCAAATGAAAGTAGTTGCTTTCATTTCTGAAAATGGACGAGTAGATATGTTCCAAAACGTTTATGCACATGAGCATGACAAATGCAAACAAATATAATATTTTTTATGTTGATGCACATCTTCTTTACATATACAAATAATATCGCTTAAACGCTACTTGTGAATATTTGACAAAACATCGTTGGGTCGAAGCAAAGTGACACTGAAATTCTTCTTTACATCGATGTTTCGATTTTTTGGATAAAATTTAACAAAACATCGTTGGATCAAAGAAAAACATTGCTAAAATTCTTCTTTACATCGCTGAATTGGTGGAAAACAATGATATTTTGATTTCTTGGATATTTGACAAAACATCATTCCAACGAAGCAAAACATTGTTGAAATTCTTCTTTACATCGTTGAATTGATGAAAATATCAATATTTTGATTTTCTAGATAAAATTTTACGAAACTTCGCTGGATCAAAGCAAAACATCGCTGAAATTCCTCTTAATATCGTTGTTTTGATTTCCTAGATAAAATTTGACAAAACATTGCCGGATTGAAGTAAAACATCGCTGAATCGATGAAAACAATGATATCTTGATCTCTTGGATAAATTTTAACAAAACATCACTGGATTGAAGCAAAACATTGCTGAAATTCTTCTTTACATCGCTGAATCGATTAAAAACATCAATGTTTCGATTTTTTGGATAAAATTTCACAAAAAATCATTGGGTCGAAGCAAAGCATCGATGAGATTCTTGTTTACATTGCTGAATCGATGAAAAAACATCGATATTTCAATTTTTTGGATAAAATTTGACAAAACATCGTTGGATCGAAGCTTTACATTGCTGAATCGGTGAATAATAAACGATTTTTTTATTTCTTGGATAAAATTTGACAAAGCATCACTCGATCGAAGCAAAACAACATTGAACTTTTTCTTTACATTGCTTAATATATGAAAATATTCATGTTTCGATTTCTTGAATAAAATTTGATAAAATATCTCTGGATCGAAGCAAATATCATTGAAATTCTTGTATACGTAGAAATTCAGAATATTTAATTGGATAAATGTTGATAAAACTATCTTATTTTTTAATTAAGTATGAAACAGATAAGGATTTTTTAATAAAGTTAGGTCTATCCTGCTATAGAAACAGATAAGGTTTCTTCTGGTTGATTCTTGAAATTTAATTCTTAAAATAAAAGAAATATTGTTCCTTTGTTATATTAATTTGAAATGTTTGTTAGTTTTATTATTTTTTGGCTATTCTCAAGTTGTTTGTTTTGATATTATGTTGATGTAGGTCATCGACCCCTACGATTCATTATTTGGGGTTTGTTAAAATTGGGGTCCTAAGGTCAAGTGTTAGTGCAGAAATGTTTTTCACAATTATAATTCAAACTTTCAAATCTTAATCACCTAGCTAAAATTACAAACAAGCAAGTACTAATAATAATTGAGCAAATCAAACAACAAAGTGCAAAGATAGTAAAAAGATAGAGTAAAGGGCAAGAGAACACAAGAACAAGCTATGTAATGTGGTTCAACCTACAAACAAACTAGGCCTACATTCACAGAACATACGGAACCAAAACTTTCTTCTAGGACCGATTCCACCATATCACAAGTGTTCTTATAATTGCGGAACCTATCTTTGCTTTCTTCTCAACAAGACAACCAATCTAAGATTCCTAAAATTATGCAAGGACTACACCGCTCTACAAGATAAACGTGTCCGATTGACAACACAATCAAGGACGACGATGAACTACTTGACTACACAATGTAGTTCACCAAACAAAATCAACAACTAAGTGTTCTCGGATCGACAATCTGGTTTGAATCCTCAAAGTATATATAGACAAGACAAATCTTGAAGTCTTGAAATCTTGGTATGCTCCTCTTACTTTACAGAAAACAGTTAACCCATTGTAAAGGGTTGGAGCCTTTCCCAAAATACCCTTCAATGCTTGGCTGACAAACTTTTGGCCCCTCCTGGACAGGAACCCAATGTGACGGGTGAGGAACCTGTTATGACGAGTTTGCAACCCGTTGTGATGGGTCTTGCATGCATTACTGTAATGCATGGCTCAGTCAAACATGTAGAAATCTCATGTCTTCAGCTCTTCTCCTCTTCAATTCGTTACAAAGGATTGGTAACCTGCTGTGATAGGTGGGCAACCCATTATGACGGTTAGAGAACCCATTGTAACGGGTTCTCTATGCGTTATTGTAACGCATGGCTCAATTAGAGCTCTATTTTTGTCCAAATTGCTTGCTCTTGATATCAAAGTGACCGTCTTGACTTGTACATGCATGTTTTGCATCATCATAATATATCTGTATAAACCTGCAACTCACCAAAACTCAATTGTGCAAGGTTAGTTTTAATTTGTTTTGCAAATTTTCAAACAAAAGAAGAGTTTAATCTAACAAACTCTCCCTTTTGACAATTTGCAAAATCCTATGTGTCTTCATATAATTCACATGCACAACACCATAATTTTTCCCCTTTTTGCAAAGTATGGCAAAAGACTCAATTCAATTCAATTCAATTATCCCCCTAAATTCAAGCATGTATTTTCAATTCAAGCCATATATAATTGCTCCCCTTAATGATATAAATTTTGCAAATTTAGCACTAGTAATTAATTTTTGTAATTTCAAGAATAATAAAGGAGCATTATCAAGAGATATAAACAAGAAAACACAACAAAAAAAGATGCAAGAAAATATACCAAAAATTCAAGTCAAATGATTACATAACATGCATACAAATATCAAATTCAAACATTCAAGTTCTCAAGGAGCATAACAAATTTTATTAAAATTCCTACTCGAAACTAAACTACTCATCATCACTACAATCTTGATCATCCGGATTGACTTGAGTACCACCTTCATTCCCTTCTCCATTTGTGCTTCGGGACCGGTTGGTTCGGATTCCAAGTTTTGAATTGTTGATTTCAATTCGTCTGAACCATAGAGTTAAACTCATTTTGAGTTTCAAGTCTCTCATGCACTTTAGCCGAATTGTGCTTCTCAAACAAAGACAAGTAGTACACTTGTTTAGAGACATATTGAGTTCCTTCTTCAATGTTTGAAAATGAGTACAAAGGCATTGGATTGAAGGTTGAAGATGTGTTGTGAGAGTAGTCATAAGGATGTTGATATCCTTGGCAATTGAATTGCATTGGAGGAGGCATGTAAGAAGAGGTATTGACAAAGGGCATGCTAGGAGGGGGGTTCCTCTTTCATGACTTATGGAGCAGCCGTATCAGTGTATTGGTTTGGTTTAGCTCATTCCCTCCTAATCACTCATTCATTAGCTTGAGTTTCGGTTCCCAAGTCAAGTACTTCTTGACCCATCATTTTTTTTAAAGGAATGTGATGAGATTAGTCGGTAGATAAATAATCGGATTAGATTCTTTTGGGTTGTTTGGAATGAAAATACCTTTGTGCAAAAGAATTCCACTCCAGAGGTGAGGATATGGCAAGCTCATTTGCTTATTGGTAAGAGTGACTCTCATGTGGTTAAGGATAATGAATGGTATGTTGGTTTTAAGACCTGAAGAGAATGAAGGATAATGAAGGGTCCTTGGCAATGAGATGCCTTAAGAGAAACCTGATAGTATGCTCAATATTGATTTTAAGACCTTTTTGGGTATTACGATGTTGTTTAAAAGGAGAAACAACAACCTATGAAATGCGTGTAGCTTAGAATTAGAATAGTCTTTGTGCGGGTCATGAGCTCCTAACCACCTCTTATACTCGGTAAATGACTCCTCATGTTGTGGCCACTTATGGTAAACATCTACCTCTTCACCGTTTTTAACAATCACAAATACGTCGGCTCAGGTTTGGACATTGATTGGTATTTATTTACCATTGATTGGGCATTGATTGGTTCCTTGGTTGGCCTCTTGTTGGCATACAAAATCCTTACCAGAGTACTTATGGTAAATCTTTAGTTCAATTCAATCAAAGGTATCCATGCCCAAAATCAATTGTTTGAACCAATTGGTTATATTCTCATTCACTCATTTATTGTTCCCGTTTATCATAAAGTTAAAGGTATTCGAAACGGGTCTAGTTTTGAAGGTGTTATGAAAGGTAGAAATTCAAGTGATGTTCGGTATAAAATCTAGTTTCGGGATGAATTAGCCCAAGGATTTAAGGTTATTTCTTGTGCTGATTGGGAAGAAGAGAGATTTTGTGTCGGTTGGGAAGAAGAGGGGTTTTGTGTCGGATTGGATGGTGAAGGTGTAGGATTTATACTCGAGTTGGAACTAGTATCGATACCAGGTTGATGTGTAAGAAAGGGTATGTCTCCCTTTGTGCCATAACCCTATGATTTCTTTCCTTCTCTAATTTTTTTCCCACCTCTTCCGTTTTCTTATTACTAATAAAGGGTAGTTTTGGAGGTGCCAAGAGAGATGTTAGTACCAAGAGAAAACTTACGAGAAACATGATAATCTTGGTGAGTTCTTGAAGAAAGATGGCTTGATCTCTTGAGAATTTGCTTGAACTCTTGAGAAAATAGGAGAATTTGGAAGAATTTTTGAGGCTAGGGTTTCAGTGAAAGAGAACTCTAAGGGTCTAAATTTGGTTCTTCCAAGAATAGAATCACTTGGATAAGAAAAATGGGTTTAAATAGAATTAAGAACCCTTCCATTACAAAACGGGTTGCACATCCATTACAATGGGTTTCCAGCCGTTGTAACAGGTCTCTCCCCCCTTTTCTATAACACAACCAATATTTAAACCTCCAACGGCTAGTTTTTCGAAGTTCTAACCCGTTATAACGGGTTTCTAGTATAATGTGTTCCCAACCCGTTGTAATGGGTTCTATAACGCAAGCAATATTTTTTTATTATATTTGTGAATTAATTTGTTGCTATGCTCCAAATTTGATCTTTGATATTGTTAGGGCTCAGTTTAACTGTCATATTGTGTTTTAAACTCATGCAAGTGCCATAATGAGTTACGATTTGGATAAAAATATCAACAAGGTTTCACAAAACATATGATTGAATCAAATTGACATTAAATCATACATTTCGCTACATGACTCTCCCTCAACATAATACTCAAAAAAAGATCAAATTGGAGGAGTCTAGTGACTCTCTAGACAATTAGTTTAGTTCTACTTGTGCTAGGCACATCAAATGGTACTATACTCTCACCATTCTTATTACGACAAAAACATTCTTGTTGTACAAAATTCAAACAAGATGAACAACATATAATCTTGGAGTTAATGTTGCTATGATCATAGACATTTTTAATTTGTCTCCAATAGCTCATCCTTAATTTTATACTTATCATGGAAATTACTTATGTTGTTTCTAGGATGGTAGTTTGATTGGTAGACATTATTATATCTCTTCTTTTGAACATTGCTACTAAAATTCTTATGATCATTTAGCACATTTCTATGATTATATCTTGGTGAAAAAGAACTATTAAACCTTTCCTTCGAAATTTTATTTCTAAGTTTCTTGTTTTTATGTAGCTAATGGAATCTACCATACCTATCTTTAACATAAAATGATGTTGGGCTCTATGTTAGTTGGTAATCCTATAATCATTTATAACTATAAGTTTGTTTACCACCTTTCTAAAATTAGGTTTATTGAACTTGATTTTGTTAGTGTATCTCTTGTTATACATATAGGCATGATTTTTAGTTTGAATAGGTTTGTCATTTAGCTTAGGTTGCTTTTCAATTTTAGAAGGTTTTTTCTTACAAATCTAAGTCCGGTTTTGTCATGTGGACCTTGACCAATATACATCTTGTCATAGTCAATTTTAGTTTCAAGGTTTGATGCCTTAACAAACTTAACAAATTTTAAAGCCCAAGAATGTGCTTTTTTAAATCATTTGCTTTAGCTAAATTGATTTTGGTCTCAAGGTCTTAAACCATAATTTCTAGTAGTTCAATCTTAGACTAAAGATCATTAATTATAGCATCTTTAACATTATAGACTTTTTGGACTTATCAAGTAACTCTTTAGCTTAGTCACATTAAAAGACTTTTGATCTTTATCCAACTCATAAGACTCATCACAAGACTCACCACAATAATCATCATGAAATTTAAAAAGATCAAATTCTATCGTTTTAGCTCTGCGAGGCCTCCATATCTTGAGCACTTGTTGTCTTTGCCTTTAGTTGAGCTATCTTCACTCGTGCACATGCATCTATTTTTGCAAGACTCAAAGTATTTCCAATTTGCTTTGCAACATCAATCTTTGGAAGTGTCAATGGCTTCTCCACCTTTTTCGAAATTGAAGGACTCAAGAGCTTCTCACTCAACTTGGAATTATCTATTATTGGGATGCATGATGACCTCTCAAGTCTCATTGAGGCTACTTTTTGTTCTTTGGCATATGCATCGTCTTGAGCTTGAGTCATTCGCTTTATGATCTGAATCTTCTCCGGTTCAATCATGTCTTGCTCCTTAATGACTTCAAGAGCTATCTCCATGCAAGTCCTTGGTCCCTTCACAAAAAGAGCTAGCTTATTCTCTACTTCTCCTCCCATGAGTTTAATTTCTCCTTTCTTATCTTCGCACTCTTCGAATTCACTTAACCATGTAGCTTGCATTGCTTTCTTTTGAGTTTTCTTGAAACATCCTTCTTGTGGTCTTCTCTTTTGAGGAAAGATGACATAATAATTTTGGATGCTATATCCTTCTTTGTTGCATGTTACGCAAACCACCTTCTTGCCTTGGACTATCCTCACCTCATTCACTTTTCTTTCAAAATCTATGCCTCCTTTGATGAGTTTGATAAGAAGGTCTTTGTCCTTGGAGAGTACTTCATAGAGATTTTGATAGACATCTTCACTTGATTCGAACTTGTAGGTGATGTTTTATGAAGATTGTGCGGATAAAGCTAAGGTTTTGGTTGAGGTTGAGCACTTTGCTTCCTTGTGATTATCCTCGTGAGAGCATAGTTGTGCATACATCTCCTCAGATTGGTAAGTAAGACATTTAACTTGTAGGGCTTCAATTGAGCTCACAACGCCATTTCATCTCGATTTTTTTGACACCATTCGTAGAAGCTTTTGTACAAAATCCTCATCAATAATATTAGAGTCAACTTCTACAAATTTATTTCTCAAGGATACTAGTCTAAAATAGAGATTTTCAAACGACTCATTTTCGTCAAATGTTTTCTAATTTTGTTGCTAAATCAACTTTATGAGTCTTTTTCATATATTGATTACCGTCATATCTATGTACTCGGCCATTTCAAATTTCTTTAGCATTTGTGGAATGAGTAAGAGATAGCGCAATAGTCTCATGAATTGAGCTAAGTATAGTGTCCATCGCATTGTGATTAGCATATTTGAGATTTTTGGACTCTTTGGTCAAAGTAACACCATCAATTCAATACGTGAGTGTCCAACCATTCTCTGCAACTTTCCATAGCTCAAGTAGACTAAAATAGTTTATCATACATCTCTTTCAAAAAGATAAATTCTTACAACCTACTTCAAAGATTGGTGGTTCTTTCATAAACTTCAATTGTGCCATTTTTCATAAGACAATGTCAAGAACTATCAAGATTTCGCTAATTAGCTAGGTATGAGCCTTTGGGCTCTGATACCAATAGCTAAAATTAGAGTCCTAAGGTCAAGTGCTAGTGCAAAAATATTTTTAACAATTACGATTCAAACTTTCGGACCTTAATTACCTAGCTAAAATCACAAGCATGCAAGTAGTACTAGCACTTGAGCAAATCAAACAACAAAGTGCAAATATAGTAAGAGAGATAGAGTAAAGAGCAGTGGAGATGAAGAGAGAGCAAGAAAACACAAGATCACACTATGTAATGTGATTCGGCCTACAAACAAACTAGACTTACATTCACAGGACCTACGAAACCAAAACTTCCTTTCGGACTGATTCCACTAGATCACAAGTGTTCTTACAATTGCGAAATATATCTTTGATTTCTTCTCAACAAGACAACAAATCTTAATTTCCTAAACCTATGCAAGAGGCTATATCGCTCTACAAGGTAAATGTGTTATATTGACAACACAATCAAAGATGAGGATGAACTATTTTTTGACTATACAATGTAGTTCACCAAACAAAATTAATAACTAAGTGTTGTGGTATCGAAAATTTAACAATTTGGCTATCTTATCACTCTCTAGATGAGGATGGTGAAGGAGAAGGCTATAGTGATCTTTCTGGTGCTGATCAATTGTGTGTTTCGAAACTTGGAGATGGCTTTTTTTGATGCATTTGCTTCGAATTTCCAGGTATATATAGACATGACACATCTTGAAGTCTAGAAATCTTAGTCTGCTCCTCCTCTGTTACAGAAAATAGTCAACCCGTTATAGAACCCATTGTAACGAGTTGGAGCCTTTCCCAAAATGCCCTTCAATGCTTGGCTGACTGACTTCTAGGCCCTCCTGAACGGGAACCCATTGTGACAGGTCTTGGATGTGTTACTGTAACGCATGGCTCAGTCAAACATGTAGAAATGTCATATTTTCAGCTCTTCTCCTCTTCAATCCATTACAACCGATTGGTAACCCGTTGTGACAGGTGGACAATCCGTTATGATGGTTAGAAAATCCGTTGTAATGGGTTCTCTATGCGTTACTATAAACCTACAACTCATCAAAACTCAATTGTACAATATTAGTACTGAATTGTTTTGAAAAATATCAAACAATAGAAGATTTTAATCTAATAAAGTTGACAAAGAAAAAACATATATACTCATGTACTTTACAGGTGGCATACGTTGTGATGTTTATTCTACAGTTCTTACGTATGGGCTCAAATCTTTACAGTCCCGCTACAAATATGGATAAAAGTAGTCCAATATAAATTGCAGCTTTCATTTTTATTACTTAAAAAATGTATACTTTCTTCGTTTGACATTTTCCATTATCTATTTAATTTAGTAGAGATAAGACTAATTAATAATTCAATTAATTGCAATTAGGTATGTGTTGTCATTGTTCAATGAGCTCTACTATATGAATTACGGAGGCGCAACTTGGACATGTAATTGGTTTATTTTTACTACAAATCTACAATCACATATTATAAAATGAACTTTTAACATGAGTTAATATTATTTTTTTATTCATGTCCGTAGGCTTAAACTACACAAACAACACACATTCCATCCAAATCTCAAAAATTGTCACAAACTGTCTTGAATTCAGGTCCTCCTTCATGTTAGTTTAATTCCTTAATCAATTGCACGAAGGCATCAATTGATATTATCTATTTGTTATGAAAGTATACTTAACAAAGTTGTACTACACAGATGGATTGCCTCCAGTGCTAAGCCTCGCTTCAGTTGAGACTGCAAAGTTTTCCCTCGACAAGGAGCACAAAACAACAGATGCAATTTTTAATGGTGTGACTTCAATAAGTAACACCTCACAATCGCCAATCGCCTCAAATGCTGCATTTGAGCCATTGTTGGCATGGTTGGATAAAGGGAGGAGAACATCAGACAGTTTTGTACTTGGAAGGAAAAGAATACCAAATGTGGAACACCTATTATGTATTTTTTTTATGTAACTTGTGTTCTGAGTACTGATGCGAGTATGTTAGTAGATTTTAGGAGTTATTAGGATTTTATTTTCGTAGATTTCGTATCATTTTAGGGAATTTTGGGCGATGTTGTGATGAATATCATTAGAAATATTGCGTTGACAACTATTTATTTGTATTTGTCAGTTTATGCTAATTCAAATAATATCAATTTAACAGACGCAAATAAAAGAAGATATTAACAAATTAACAAATACAATAAGACAAGTAATCATCACACTAGCAAAAGCCAATATCAATAATTACATTCGCACTTAGGTATCAAAAAGTAAAAATGTGATACAATAAACACTTATTTGGTTTCGAAAAGCTGATGCTAGTGTAGACAATTGCATTAGTCATATTGTTGCAAAGCAATAATATTTGTTTCAGGAAGTTAATGGAAATGACGAAGCATATTGCATCTGTCTAATCAAATGTAAAGAAAGCTCTGACGCTAATACCAAATCAGATGCTAAAATGTATTTGCCGCAAGCAAGGCCAGATCCAGAGGCATTTTAAGCCCGGACAAAACTAAATACAAGCATTGAGGTTGACTTCAAACTCGACAAACCTACTAAAACCCACAAAAATACCATAAAAAACTCATTTTTCACTACAAAAATAACAAAAAATATACTAAATTTTGCGTTTTTTAAAAATCAAGTCCGGACACTTGCCCGGGCTTGCCCATGAATGGCTCCGCCACTGGCCACAAGGGTATTTGCGTCTGCGCCTTTGCATCAGAGCCTAAATGCAAAAAGTTGTTAGCATCACCATCATGATGTAAATAGCAGTTATTGCATCTGCTCTGTCGGATGTAAAAATGACACCCTCCTGTAGTGACATGAAATAAAATTTAACTATGTCTATGTTTTACATAGCCGGTCCCAAGTTTATAAAAGAGTAGGGTTGTAATAGATTTGACGAGTCAATGTAAAAATTTAGCTAATCTTATGAAAATCAAATCAACATAGACTTTATTTCTATCGTACCCTAATTTATTTGTGACAACTAAAAGACTTTGATAAATAAGAAAGTATACATAAATTAAAAATTGATATTTTGAAAAATTAGTTAGCTGCACCCAGAGGCGGATGTAGCTTGAACCAGGAGGGGGGGACAAGTGCCCCTGGAAAAAAAAATTGCCAAAAATTTATGTGTATTTGTACGATTTGTCATTTTTTTTTGCAAAATTACTATATATATTTAAAAATCTACGTCATTTGCCCCCCTGAAAAAAAATTATAAATCTTGCCCCCTGACGAAAATTCTGAATCCGTCCCTAATTGCACCTGCTACTAATAATTTCTGGTTCCGCCAGCGTCTTCACAAGGGATCCGAATCTGGTGTCGCGTGACACAATTCCGCATGAATCGAACGCCCATAAATTAATGCGCTATAAACAGCGAACTACCATGATTTGATTCAGAGGTTTGCTTTTTTAAAATTTATTTACACGAATCTCGACGCAATTGAATGATTCAGACCCTCTATGCATCATGTGTCGCGCGACACAGAATCTGAACTCCTTCACAAGCTACAAACACTGGAGTAACGCAAGGGTTCGATCGGAGCAGGTTTTGGAATAGCGTGGGTATGTGCCTAAGGGCAAAGTTCAAAGAAAAAAAAGAAGGCTACAAACAGTTACTCCAATAGTACAACCAGGCTAATTCAAATTCAAATGGTTATGTTTTCTGTTGCCTACGCGGTAATACGAAGACTTCATACTGCTCCAAGGTAACCAATACTCAATCATTGTTTAAAAATAATTCTTGGAATCCAAGGTAATTAATCATGTGCCAAGTAAATCGTACTAATTAAATATTTTTATATCTTATTTGACATATATCTGACTTCGGCTTGCTGGAATTCTGTGTGAGAAAAAATTGCCGAAGGCGTGACGCAATTTCCATCACAAGATACACTTTTTTTTTTGTTATTTATATCAACTTATACCCAATAGTCGGTGGTATAAGATACTATGTCACGACAGTCAAAAGTAAGATGTGGTTTGTGGGTTTTATATATATAAATGAAAGTGGAAAGAGATCTCATGCGCATGGTTTAGAGAATTTCTCTCGGATGCACGCAAGCACATGGGTTCAGATCTTTCATTTTGTAAGATATGACTAATCATAGATATATATTTTTTTTGATCGAAGACTAATCATAGATATGATATGAGGATTCATGCGTGCTTCATAGGAGCTTTGTCGGCAAAAATTATCCAACGCGCGAGTACTGTTCGCTTGTTGACTTTTATTGACCAAGGGGTGGCTCCTTTTTCAAGGAAACCTAAATTCTAAAATAAAATCTCTACAAAATATTAAGATAAATTTGCATTTTAGAAGATTGATGGACCATAATTGGATATAAGTTTTAGATGAGATTTATTTAATTTGAAAGGATCCTGGTTCATTGGAATTCGTATCTTCTGAAATTACAATATTTGTTCGCTTTCTGATTCTAAACGTTGCTACAACATTTATGATCTGTTCGTACAGAAATTACTATAGCGTTGTTATAGTACCATTCAGTAAAATCATCAATTCTTCTCTGAAAAATTTCCGATCATTCATTTCAGAAAATACGAATTCGATTCTTTGATGGATCGAGTGAGTACTAAAGTTAGCCTTTTCTATATCTTCTAGAAGTCCATGCCGATGGCGCATAAATCATCCTCTTCTAAGCAATTGCCTTTTGTTTTTTTGAAGGAGAAGCAATTCCCTTTTGAAGCAATTCCCTTCTGAAGGAAGTTACTGAAGTGTAAAGAAAATTGACTGCGTGTACGGCTTGGATGATTCTGTCCTTCGTGTATCTGTAATAACTAATAATTGTTCATTTCGTATTGGTATATGTTATTATTTTGGATCCTTTTATGGGGCCCACCAAGTCAATTCTAAATTTTCAATTCCCTCTTTGTTAGACAGGTGTACCACCTTGGTTTCTTAAGGTATCGAATGAGAACATATTAATTATTCAAACAATGATAACACAGACTGACAGCTTGGTTTTTGACATGTCATATAGGTTGCCTAACTATACAGGTGTCTTCGCAAATCGCATCAATTATATTTTTATATCATAGTAAAAAATAATTTAACTTAGCATTCCATCATTTCATAACTGAGCCTCTTTAGAAACAGAGGTGATCGACCAGTCTTCCTCCTCACGACTTGGAGAACTTATCATACCTTTCTTGAAACATTATATATTATATTATGATTGAGCTATAAAATTAACACTTAAGTCCTTCCAAACGTGATGTTTTATGGTTTAATTAAGAAGCAACTCTTTCTATTATAAAATGTTTCTCTTATCTTTTCTCTCTTCTTTACATTTTTTATATTCTACAAATTATATCGTTACATTTGAATGATACAAATGGTGACATATTCTAATAGATACAGTTTCTATTTCATTTTTTTTAATATTTTATATTATAATTCTATCTTATTCAATACTTATTATTTTAACACTCCCTCTCAAACTAAGTGTGTATATATCATACAATTCTAGCTTGCTTATGATATTGTCGATTTTTTTCCAGATCTAGTCCCTTAGTTAAACATCAGCTAGTTGATCATCAGTCTTAATGTATGGTGTCTCTATCTCTTTTTCATGAACTTTTTCTCTAACAAAATGACAATTCACTTATATGTGCTTGGTCCTCTCATGAAACACCGGATGAGAGCAATATGTCGTGCAGAGTTATCATCACAATACATTTTTATTGGTTGAGTATACTTGATATTCATATCCTTAAGAAGTTGTTTTAGCCAAGTTAATTAGCTTGCGGTAGATGTCATGGCTCGATACTCCGCTTCCGCACTAGCCACAACATCTTGTTTCTTGTTTTTTTATGTGACTAAGTTCTCGCCTACAAATGTGCAAAACCGGTAGTGGATTTTCTATCGTAACTCCCAGAACAATCTGCATTGGAATAGTCACATATGTCATTAATATTTTTATTTTTCATTAATTTTTTCTCGTGTGTTCTTTTTAAATACTTCAAGATTATTGGCCTCTAAATGTGGAGTTATCGGAGAATGCATGAATTGACTAATTTGGCTTACCGAATAGGAAATGTCCGGACGAGTTACAGTAAGGTATATTAGTTTTCCTACAAATCTTTGAAATTGGTTTATATCTTCTATGAATTCACCTTCTTCATTGTTGAGTTTGCATTTGCTATATGTTGGTGTATTGGATGGTTTGCACCCTAACTTTCATGTTTCTTTTAAAAAATTCAATACATATTTTCTTTGTGAAATACAAAGACCTAGTTTGTAATATTTCACCTCTACCCCTAGAAAATATTTTAAAATAACAAGATCTTTAGTGTCTAAATTCTCTTTTAGTTGGGATTTTATTTTATTGATTTCATTTTGATTATTTTCGGTAATTATCATATCATCTACATATACCATGATAATTGTGGTATTTTCTCCATTAATTTTGTTGAACAAGAAATGATCCGCACTACTAATACTAAAATTACAAGAAATTAAATAAGAGCCTAGTTTACCATACCATGCCCGAGGAGACTGCTTTATTCAACCTAGATACTAAATTTGAATTATTTTTCATTTGTGAGAGGGGGTAAGTTCATATATATGTCTTCTTCAAGTGTTTCTTGAATGAATGCATTTTTGACATTCATTTATTACAAGTACCAATTTTCATTTACCGCAAGGGACATCAAAATTCTAAAAATATTCATTTAGGCTACTAGTGCAAAAGTCTCATTGTAATAAACTTCATATGTTTGGGTATATCATTTGGCAATTAGTCTCGCCTTGTATTGTTCTATGGTGTCATTGACATTGTATTTGATTTTGTAAACTCATTTGCACCCATCGAGTTTTTGAAACTCATTAACCAAGTCTCATTTTTCAAGAGCTTTTAGCTCTTCTTTCATGACTTTAGACTATATTGGATTTTTTATAGCTTCTTGGTAGTTATTAATTTATTTTTGTACCGTGGTTAAATAAATATTGTATGAGAATGAAATATTATCATAGGATACAAAGTCTTCAATTGGGTATTGTACCGTATAGGTGATATAGTCCTATAAACTTGTAGAAGGTTGAGGTTGTCGACTTGACCTTCTTAATGACTCTTATGTCTCTTGTATTTGTGCATATTGCGCTTTTTATTGTCTTATTTGTGCTTCTGATTGTTCAGATTGCACTTTTGAATGTTTAGTTTGTGCTTCTAATTGTCTAGTTTTATCTTCTAACTGTCTTGTTTGTGCTTCTAATTGTCCTGTTTCTTCAGATCTTTGAGTACATGTCTCAAAATTTATTTCAAGAAGAATTTCTCTTCTTTTCAGGTTAGTATCACAAGATATAGCAAACTTGTTTGGTAAAAATTGATTCAACAGTCGGGTCAAACTACTTTGTGTGTGACTCCTACAAGGCTGTCGGGTCGAATTTTTTGTGTGTGCGACTTCTACAAACCCGACAGGTTGAATTGCTCCACGTGCGACTTCTACAAACCCGACAGGTTGAATTATTCTATGTGCGAGTTATACAAACTTATCGGGTCGAACTACTTTGTGTGTGACTCCTGCAAGGCTGTCGGGACAAATTTTTTCTGTGTGCGACTTCTACAAACACGATATGACGAATAAACTCCATGTGCAACTTCTACAAACCTAACAGGTCGAATTATTCTGTGTGCGACTTCTACAAACCTGTCGGGTCGAACTACTATGTGTGTCTCCTACAAGGTTGTTGGGTCGAAATTTTTCTATGTGCGACTTCTACAAATCCGACATGCCGAATTACTCTATTTGCTACATCTCCTACTTCGCTAGTCGATTCGATTCTCTTTTCGGCACAACTCTTCTCTTCTCTCGTTTTAGCTATTATGGTAATCATCTTTACAGGACTAGCACAACATGACCTCGTCACAACACTTCTCAATACAACTCAACTCGGCTCATCTCGGCTCTCGACTTTGCTATTTTGGAGGCTCGACAAAACTTGGTACACGTCTTCTATTCTCTTCTTTCGACTATTGTGGTGATTATTTTTGCAGGATTGTCACGACACAACTCGGCTTAGCTTGGCATGGTATGACTCATCTTGACACGACACAACATCTTACTGTTTGATTATTGCAAAGCTCGGCACACCCCAACTCGAAACAACATGACTCGACATGGAAGAATTCAATCCAACATAACTCGGTTTTCAAGTTGGCACAGCTCGACTTTCAGTTCGACTCGGCATGATGTCAAGAGTTGCTCCAACAACTTCGTATGGTGTACTACGATAATCAAGGAAAGTTCCAATCTTATCTTGGTCTCTTACGCATTCAAAAAGTCCAACTGATCATATTGATGTACATTATACTCTTTTGTTGTAACTGATCATAAAACCACATAAAGATCGCTATTATAACTTATCCTCTCATACCGCTGCCCTAACCCTATTAGCAGACACAATCTCTCTCTTCCCATTTTCGACCTCCAATTCGGCCTCTCCATGCTCTCACTCGGTCACGCCGTCTGTCGCACAAATGGTTCCCGGACACGAGTCACCAGATTGAATTGAACCTCCTTTTGATGAACTTGAACCTCCCGCCATCTTTCATAGCACCGGCACCCCATGCATCGCTCTCACTCTTGATGGTTTCGTTCCTTGTTATTCTAATCCTGAGGTTGCACTCGATCGAAGGTCGAAGCGCTATGGCAGAGTAAGGACATCGATAGTCAGCTCCAATGTGCATACCATTGAAATTAAAACCCTTGGTACTTCTGTTCTTGGGTACCACTTTGGATATTTCTTGATTTTTTGTATGCAGAATATGTTGTTGATATTTTTTCTTGTTGACCTCTTATTTAACTAATTCCTTTATTTAATTTTGTCTAGTAGTTGTGAGAAGTACACAACTGCAAGTTAAATTTAACACTAAAATTCCATGGAAATTTGAGTTGTGCTTATTCTAATTCTTTTAATTTTATTCTTGATGCTTGATAGCATTCACAATGTATTGCAACATTACCTTCTGTCTTTTTTGAAGGAGAGCAGGCTTTGCCCGTCTCAAATTTTATTCCACATGTGTTTTACATATGAAAAAAGGAAAAGAAGAAAAAGAAAAAAAGAGAAAAGAAAAGAAAGAAAAAGGAGAGAGAATGGAGAGAAGAGAAAAGAAAAGAAAAAGGGAAAAGAAAATAGGAGGGTTCTAATTTGGTGCTTGTGCATTCCCCATCCAGTTTCTGTAGTCACTCCAGAGTTGTATTATGAGGAGAGGCGTTGGCCGTGTAACTCCTTGGAAAATTCTTTTGTTCCTTTCCTTCCAGATTGTCCAAAAGGCAAGTTGTATTAGTGTGTCATTTCGTTGTATCGTGCCTGAGCGAACTGACTGTCTGTTTTTGATCCAGAAGTCTAATATCTCTTCGTCATTGTGTGTTGACTGAGCACGTATTTGATGCCACACTTCCTTCGCTACTGGACAGTGAATGAAAAGGTGTTCCTTAGTCTCGATCTCTCTAGTGGGACACATTGGGCATATGTTGTCCACCTGGTATCCCATCCTATGTAGTTTGTCCTTCGTTGGAAGCTTTCCTTTGATGAGGGTCCATACAAATATTTTAACTTTTAATGGCGATCGTGCTTGCCATATTAGTTTGTGCGCTCGGCAGACTACCCCAGGGTTGATAATGAATTTATATGCCGAGTTGGAGGAGTATTGGCCTGATGCCGTCCAATTGCAACGTATGGCTTCCTCGTCTAGGAGCGTGGATGTTGTGAAGATTTGGAGTCTGGAGAAGATGTCCCTGAGGAAAAAAGATGGTAGTTTAGCAATGTCCAGATTGCTCTGGAGATCTGGAATGTTGTAATGCTCTCTTATGCAACCGACAAACAGTGAGTCGTACCCATTGAAGATATGCCATAGCCATTTCAGGAGTAAGGATGTATTAAAAGTTCCTAGATCTAATACTCCAAGGCCGCCATTGATTTTTGGGAGGCAAACTGTTGTCCACCCCACCCAGAAACCCCCCTTAGTTGGCGTTGTGTCTCTTTTCCAGAAGAATCTCCTTTTGATTTGCTCAAAGTGTTTGATTAGCCAAGCCGGGAGGAGGAAAGCTTGCATATAGTGTAATGGTAGCGCGTTGAGCACTGAGTTAACGAGTATCAAGCGTCTTCCTTTAGACAACAAACGTCCCTTCCAATTTTGGAGCTTCCGTTGTACTGCCGAGAGCAGCGGGAGGAACATTTGTTTTGTAGGTTTTTTAATCGTGAGAGGTAATCCGAGATATTGAAAAGGAAGTTGTTGTGACTTGCATCCCAGTATGTTTTCAATAGTCGGCAGTAAGTGGCTTGGGATATTTATTGGAGCAAAAGTGATCTTTACTGGGTTTAGTTCCAGCCCTGATAGATGAACGTAATTTCTTAGTATTTGTATAATTCTCCTTAGGTTATCTGGATGAGATTCGCATATAATCAATGTATCATATGTGAACTGGAGAGCCGATGGCTGGAAATTTGGCATGGAAAAGAATGCGTGGTTGTCCTTAGCTATTAGCGTCTGGAGTGTATCCGCCACCATGATGAATATCAGTGGTGAGAGCGTGTCACCTTGTCTAAGCCCCCTTTGATGGAAAAACGGAGATCCTAGATGTCCATTCACCCGTATGGTCGATGAGGATGATATGAGAATGTTCCTTATCCAAGAAATCCATGTAGTTGGGAAGCCCTTTGCCTGGAATAGGCTTAATATGAAATCCCAAGATACTGTGTCAAAAGCTTTTCGAAAGTCCACCTTGAGGACGATCGAGGGGATCGATGTTGAGTGTTTTCCTCAGTATCAATGATTCTCTAGCCATTAGAAAGGTGTCTATCAGGCTTCTCCCTTTGACAAAAGTCGTCTGTGTCTTGTTTATGAATGTAGGAAGTATTTTCTGTAAGCAACTTGCTAATAGCTTAGAGATCAACTTGGATATTACTGAGAGGATGCTTATTGGTCTGAAGTCTTCTATCCTAGTTGCGTTAGTTACCTTTGGAATCACTGAAATTGTTGCTCTATTTATCCGCCAAAGGTCCAATGTATTGTCACAGAAGGAGTGCACGACCTTATAGAGCGTGGCTCCCACCGTGTCCCAATAGTGCTGTAGAAATTCTGAGGGGAACCCATCCGGTTCCGATGCTTTTCCTTTGGCGAGGGAGAAAGCTCTTTTTTGTATTTCCTCCGTTGTGAACGGCATGGTTAGAAATCCTAGGTCCTCTTGGTTGGTGCTTGTAATTAGGTCATCCGGTATCATTATGGTTTCCTGGCGACGTGCCATGATGTTTTTGAAATAATTTGTGAAAGCGCTTGTGATTTGCCCCGAGTCTGTGATGACCGAACCTTCAGCATGCAATTCAGATACGTGGTTTGCCTGATATTTCCTTGATGCAACTCGGTGGAAATATTTTTGTGTTACTGTCCCCCAGTTTTAGCCATCGGATCGAGCATCTTTGCTGCCATCGCTGTTCTTGGATTAAGGATAAATCGTAGGCATGTTTTCGTAGGTCAATCCTGAATTTGAATCCTAGAGGCAGCAACATTACCTTCTGTCAGCTCCCTAAATGTTCACAGTGTGAAGGTAGACGATATCAAACTTTCAAATTTGGTATCACGAGGAAGGTAAAGTATAAAGTTCAAGTACCGTACGTGTATTCAGCTGGAATTTAAATCCACATTAATTATTGAATAAGACATAGAGATTATGATACCAACAACTGAAATCCACATTAATTATAGGGCTGGCTACGCTAGTTTTTTTTCAATCTTTAAGCAATTTCAAGTTCTCAATGCAATCCGTAACAACGTAACTTTAGTTGTCATGCTCTTTCTGTCTTGAATAGTGGTCTGATCAGTTCTCAATCACAAGAAATGTAAAGTATAATGTTTAATTGTTTATGGTAACTTGTTATGTTACTAATGCTTTTATTTGGCATGCTACTGAATTTTTTTTGTTCATGATAGGAAGTCTACAAAGATCAATGAGACCGAGCAGTGGAACTCCAATGGAGGAGGTTGATGCTGATTCTTGTAAGATAGTGGAACATAACAATGCAAATATCGAAAACGGTAAGTTGAAATGAGTGAGATTCTATTATGCTGGAATATTTGGCCAATGTAGATCTAAAGTTACATGTAGCATGTGCATTTACTTTATAATGATATTTTCTCAAATTAATGACGGTTTTGTGGCTTTATGTCCATTGAGCTTACAAATGAGCATCATATATAACATGGGAATCATTCTTCAAAAAATAGCATTGCTGGCTGGGGAATGGATTTTTTGAGGTGTGAACTATTTACTTTCTTTTAATCTGAGCTACCACACTTTATTATTCTCTATGCTTCATTAAGTTGGTTTAGTTTATATCAGAAATTCTGGTGCCTATATATATCCTTTTTATTCTTTATTGACAAATATCTGTGGGAAGATCTGTGACCATATCAGTAGGCAATTCAATTGCTTTGTTGTCAGTTTAGTAAAAAAAGTTAGTAATTAAAAGAAAATTTGCTTTAATTATTGTTTGTAATTGTTTGTAATTGTTTTAGGTATAATCATTTTCAGAAAATACGTCACATATCCGGACATCTGTATGTTTTAGTTTACAAGCTGTGTAGAGATCTTATTGTTTTTGGCAGTGGGGTGGTATTTACAAATGGTCTGAAAATAATTATAAAGTTCATGAGATGTTAAATGCTATTGGAAGATATTTCAATATGCACGTTTTAATTAGCTTAATCCGGTTTTAGTTATTGCACTTCTCTTCCCTTACTGATGGTACATGAAGGTACATGGAGAAATTTGCTTTAGAATTGGCAGATTGCTATATAATATATATTCATCTGTAGCACGTGTAATATTTTATATTATATCACCCATTGAATTGATTTCTTTTCTTGTTTGAACGAGGACAATATAATTAGAGGTGTTTATAATTAATGAAATGGTTTTAATTTAGTTAGGTTTAATTTCAACAAACTTATCTTTTTATTTTTAAATTGGATTCAGAAACAAACTCTTTTGATTTCTTTCATGGATATTATTTTCTATTTTTTTGGTTTTGAAAAAAATATTTCATATTTTAGTAAATTTTGTTTTTAATCACATGTTATGCTCTCGTTGCTAATTAAGCACGGGTACAATTACTAGTAATATAATTAAGTAGAGGTTTAGGCTGTAAGTTTAGTAAATCCTAATCTCCCACAGATAGAAAATAAAATACATCCAATGATTTTTTTCACGAAGATTTATTGAGTCTCGGCACAAAGGCATTATATTCAATTAAATTCTGTAGTGCTAGCTGTTGCAATATTTCTCTCATTTTCTGTGAGAAATGGGGGCAAGGGATCGATCAAATTTAGAAATCCCAAAGTTAACTCCTTTATTAGAGGAATAGATACTGATTTAAGACTTCCTTTCAGACTTTTTTAAAATTAAATCGCCTTATTATTTTATGAAAGTTAATTTAATGCGCATCCCTAACACTACTAGTTAACTTTCTTCATTCTGTTTTCTACTTTTTAATTAACTACGGAGTGCAACTTATTCTCCTTCTCCACTTAGCACTAAAGCAAAAAGTAGCTTTATGCCCCTTTAAAAGTGTAATTTGCGTAGGTAACATAACAAAACAATTTTTATTTATCATGACACTACATATGGCTTTGCTAACCAGGGGCCAGATTCGCGAGCCTACAGAAAATATTCTGTAATAACAAAGAAAATATTCTCTCGTTTTAATTTGAAGATGAAACAACTAACAGTCTAGTGATATTTGGATTTAATATAAGTACTTCAAGTACTTTTAGAAAAAAAAATCTGAAGGGAACTGAAGGGAGAAAAGTTCTTTAAAAACCAGAATACAACAAATTATTTGTCCTACTAAACTCAGATAGACAAGTTTGCTTATTCAATTTTTACGAAGGTTTTAAGGAAATCCATATATCGCCTCTGTTGCACTGCAACAGGTATAGGAATTTATATCATTATATAAAGAGTCGATATGCATATATATATAGATCCAATATAAAATTTCAAGCGGCTAGCTAAGTGGTGACATAAGCGAATGTTATGCATGGCGAAAATCTAAGTAGGTTACGTAGGCTTTTTTGCAAATTGTTCTTATTGGTTCAAGTGCGACTAATGATATTCCCAATGGATTAGAAGTAATCTAGTGTTAAATATGTTCCAATCATACTTAGCTTAGTCTAACAAATATCCAATATTAATTATGAACACAAAAGCCTAAAATGAAGCGATGTGGGAGTATAAACTGATATGCACCAATGATTGTATTCTTGGCTACATAAATACTATTTTGTTTCATCATCTAGATGAGAGTATACATCGTTTGCAAGATTATTTTTGTCATCAAGTGTTAAAAGGAAGTGTTCATTAATCAAAACTGATATTGATTTAATAATGATTTATCCAAGATGATAAATCTAGTTTATTTCGGGATACTTGACATAATCTTAAAATGAGCGGAAGCAATATTTTGTTCCTTGTTTTGTTGGAATCTTCACTTGAACTTGATACGAATGCTCGACAGTCGTTCTCTTCTCTTGCATGCAACTCCAAAACGTCAATGACTGCGGAATCTTTCAAGAGAATAAGCACCACATTGTCGGTTTCCTTAGTCCTTTACATGACCACACTTCTGGGGAACTCTGGAGAGGTTATGCAAAGTTATCTTCTCTTACTTTTGTCTTTTCACTTTCTTGTATTTTTATGTGGACAAAGTAAAATTGTTTTTTCTTTTTCTGTTATGAGAGAGAGATAGATTTGATGCTTATCCCTTAGGGACCAGCTGCCATTTAGTAGGGGTGGCAATTTTTCAATCCAGTCCATTATCAATAAAATAAAAATTACCAAACTTTAATTTTCTATACATTTAAGGGCCCACTCCTGCAACACTTTATATCAATATTAAGATACCTTATTGATCATTATTGTGGATATATTATGACATATAATTAATATATAATTGTATAACACATTTCTTGGATTAACCTCATCTCTTGTTTAACAATTTGCAAAACAAATCAGTAATAACTTTGTACAATTGAGTTTTGGTGGGATGCAGGTTTATACATGTACACATTGATGATGCAAAGGTCCAAACATGCATGTACATGTCAAGACATACTCAAAGACATCAAGAGCAAGTCATTTGTGAAAGTTTTGATGCTTCAAAAGCAAGGAATAAAACAAAATTTTATTAATCTCAAAACAAATGATCTAGCTATTATAAGTGTAAAGACAATATTTATTTGCCTAAATAATTAGGAAATAATATTATACCTTATGATTTGATCTCCAAATCAAATCGAGTAGGGTTGTCTAGCTTAGCAACTTCTTATTTCCTATGCCTTGTTTCGATGGTTGTGCTTAGCTCTTCAACCGTCGAGCCTCCTTAGGTATCCATCGAAACATTAAAGAAACACTTGTATCTCTAAGAGAACAACAAGTGGTACCTTAATCCTAGTTTCAAAACCTTCTTCAAAATTTCAAAAATCTTAATGGAGTTTTTGTCTCAACACATGAGAGAAAAATTGGGAGAGAGACAAATTTCAGCCAAGAAGTTCAAAGCTGAAATTATGATCTTTGGGTATTAAATCTGCCATAACTCTTTGTAGGTAACTCCAAACGAATTCAAACTTGAACCGTTAGATTCTAGACTCAAAGGGCTTCAATTTTCATAAGTCATACGTTCAGAATGGTTGAGGTTTGCCCTTTCAAAATCTTGTTTAAAGTTACCTCAAAAAACTGTCCAAAAGTTTATCTCCTCTTTGATGGAAATTGATTAGGTTTAATGATATACTTCAATACTCCTTTAATTATATCATTATTAATCAATTATTCTCAGCAATTTTATGGCCTACATTTGAGCTTTGGGCTTAAACATATTAATCATATTAATATTTAATTAAGTCCACAATCTCATATATTAAAAGGCCAACATATAAATTAATATCCAATATTAAATTATATGCATCTCTCATGTGTCAAAAGCCATTTAAAATATGTCACACATACTTTAAATATTACTAGGATTATTTTACAACATTTTCTTTTAATCTTTCATATTGTGTAACCCTATGGGATCCCATCATTATGGCAATGAAACTAAACATTTTAATTTCATAAATCAATGATACAACTAGCCATGGTATATTGATTACCCAAATGATGTAGATGAAAAAGCACAATGCAAAATCATGATCCTGTAATATTAAAATATTATTCATTGTCTCATGATATCAAAATAATTGCAAGGTAGGAATGTGTCATCCTTGCTAATTATTCTTTCTTGATTTTCTAAAGTTTAATTATGATATGATTAACATATAATCATATTGCATGCCCATAATACAAACTTTATCAAGGGGCCCAGAGATATCATCATCTATATCATGTATAGAGGACAATGGTATCTTGATGCGTATAGTTCCTCCGCACAAGTTATAAACATTGCAGTAACTGTCTATATAACTCATAGTTAAATTGAGCGTTGGACAGTACCAACGATGTATATTTCTCATGTAGGAAATATAAACATCTCAATCTTAGAATTCATGACAAAAATGAAATATCACTGACACGTAACACAATCCACGTGATATTTCATTTTTTGGTCTGTCTAGTGCTATACCTCCCGATGTATACACCTGTGTGATTAGCATTGACAATTCTTTGTCATATGATCTGTAGAATGTGATCATCATCTAATCCGACACACTGATCTTATATTGGTCAATTAGTGCTCCTTACTAATTACCAAGATCAAAGACTTTAAGAGTAATTATATTTATTTCATTGGTGGAATTCTACAATCCAGGTCATTAACCCAGATAATCCACAAAATATAATAACTCAAGGAACAAAATGATATAATCATTCACTAATATAAGTACGACTTGTGCAAATGTAAGGGAATCGTTGAGTGCTACTCGACTATCTCAGAGCGTCTTTACTAGATTTGATTAACGACTTATCAAATGGTCTAGACATCAACTACTAAATTTCAGACGAACCTTTATAAACTGTATGATTTGATTATTTCCTATATTACGTACTAGAACAGTGCATTCCTAACTACCCTCATTCAGACCTAACGAATGTCATGTATTGTTATGTGTGCTCATACAGTCTTTAGCCTTGGAAATGGATGGTAATTATTTAGTTATATGATTGATCTCGTGTCTTAGCATGATTTATCAACCTCGCTCTGATACCACCGAAGGATGTCACACCCCAGGAATAATATCTAGCATAGGGGTGTTAATCCCGTCACGTGTACTTGGTTACAAGTACATGAAAGGCTTAATTTATTATTAAAGAATCTAGATAAAATTAATTGATTATACTTAATTTAAGGAAAAGCACACACAGTGAACACAGTACATGAACATCCAACAAGTCATATATATTATAATACCAGCGTTAGTATACAAAGTTACACAACGGAAGCTGAAGAAAGTAAAAATATATACAGAAGAGGACGACTCCATTAAGTACGTGGGACCGACCCTCGCTAACCTACTACAAACTAATCCTAACAAAAGAAAGTAAAAGAAAAACAAATGAAATGATCAGCAAAACGGAAGACGTCGGGGACTCCATCCTAGCGCTCTCCTCTGGAACTCAAAAGACTCATGCTCCTTACCTAGACCCCACAACCACCGTGGAACGTGAGTAATTTATAAAATTACTCAGTGCGGATTAAGGTCCAGCCTTTGGGTTTATATCTGATTCAGGATTTGGACCAATTCAGACATAGAGAGTTTGTTTTAAAATTTAGTTACTACACCTAAATGTGTATTAGTTAATCATTGTAAAATTTAAATAAATTAAACTATCCAAAAGAGACGATACAAAAATGAAACCCAAAAATAATATGAGGAATAATAGTATATAGCTAGTAATGAACAATTGTCAAATCTCCCAGACAAAGGAAACAAATTGTCAAATTTAAAACCACGAGTGTAGGACATCAGGATTTGCCCCCTTAGACGGGTCGTGTATTCGACCACAAGTCTAAGAGTATCGTTAGATGGGTCTCAAATCAACCACAGACCTAACTTAATTCTGAGTTTCGAGAACGAAACGTCCTGGTAAAATATAGCGGCTACAAAAAAAAGCACACACTCGATCAAAAGCGAACCAAGAAGCCTACCCTCACCAAAAGATAAAAAAATAAAATAAACACTCGATCTCAGCTGTCATATGAAAATAAAGAACCGACTACCCATTTGAAATAATAATAGAAAGGAAACTTCCTGTACCAGCTAAGGGCCAAAGGGGAGCCCCAGACTTCCTCTGTACCAACCAGGAGCCTAAGGAAACTCCCTTTGAATATTAGTGGATCCCGAAATATCAATTAATATAAAATATATAAAGAACGGAGTAGCTCCAATACCTCACATATGACACGCATACTCTAAATTTAGAAACCGAACCTTAATCGCTCAAGAGAGGAGATGGTATAGTATTATATATTAGTAAGGATATTGAAAAGAAAGCTCTCTTACTGGCACTACGAGCCATCAAGTGATGATCATCGTTGATGAGGATTAGTCGAATGTTCTTAAGGACATCCCGTTGAGAATACCCCATGGGCTATGTCAGACACTATGACATGTAAATTCACCACGATGTCCTCAGACTACATCCAATATAAGGCTCACCGGCCCGCCTCTCATCACTCCCTACGAATACATATAATATTACATATGTCTCTATCTAAAATTATTTCTAATAACCTATATGATCCGTATATCGAATCTTACATGCAATTATGAAATGCATATGACATGCAATGCAGGTTGGTCTCAAATCAATGTACAGTTACCGATATGCAATTATGGCAATTCAAGTTCTACGGGCCTGATTAACAATTGTTGGTATCTTGGTACCGCAGTTCAGTTTAGATAAGTCTGGTAGGTCCTAAATAAAAGAGAAAGGGGGTATAAACCCCATGAACCACACCTGAAAGGAAGAGAGTGTCCTAGACTACGGAAGCTCCGCTGCATCCGCGCTGGGCTCAGCGTCATCTGCGGCAGCGTAGACCTCGTCCACTGAGTGTGGGTCCGAGTCAACTAAGCCTCCTAATTTTTTATGTCGGGGTTTTCAAGTTTGACTTAGTGAATACTCAGCTAATGTGCAATTGAAAGTAAGATCTAGACATTTGAGACGTCCTTGATGCTCCTAATCTAATTTAATTATTAACTTTACTTGGTCAATTTCTCGTACAATGTCCTTGCTGCATGGTGAGTGTGTGTTTTGTGTCTCTTAGTCCTTTATTACTTATTTAATTATTGTTGCTAAGTGTATCATGATTTTAAATTTATTTACTTTGACATCACGACGATAAGTTACAGAATATAAGCAAAATATATCATGAGGAAAGCATGTTATAAATTCAATTACTTTTAGTTGGACTTTTAATTAAAACTAAGCAAAGAAAGAAGAAAGTATTATGATAAATACATGTGTATATTACTATTGTGTTTATAGAGAAATTAATCAATATATAAGGCTTTATTTGGTTGTTTACTTGATCATATTAAGCGTGTGTGTTTTGTTTTAGACATATAGAAATTGATCATTATATGTTAATATATATATAACTTTACTTGGTCCAATTATGTGAGTGGTGTCCGATAATTAATTATTAATTGTGTATATATAGTATTCATTTAGTCTTATAATTAATTACTCATATTATTATACTACTAAATACTTAGTTATTTAATTAAATCGTTGCGCATAGCCTAAGTCCTATGTCCTTGGCTAACTACGTTGTCGTGCCTAATTAACTATCCTACTATATAATTAGGTCGTATATTATATGTTATATTAATAGTGTGCTACATATAATATAGAAAATATATAGAACAATATATAAGGAACACAAATAAACTCATGTTGATCCCCTTTTAATCTATTATATTATTTTGGTGTTAACAACCTAACACAGTTCAAAAGCTGGTACTATCATTGCCCAACCCATCAAACAAATCAAGCAAGCCATCATAAACAACGCATCAAGCCGTACCATCACTAGCCCTAACACAGATCAGTTTCTAGGCACATCTTGAACTCATCGAACGATCATACACAGAGCCAATCAAGTAGACAAGCCAAGTTACGAAGAACACAACAATCAAAATAGTATATCAGATATCGAGGGAATCCATGGGCGACCTAGCCATCCCAACCACCTTGGACACGCCGCCATAGGCCCATGACCCTTGGTCGCCGGAATACTCTACCTCGCGGCTAATCTCTACTTCCCCTCAGCTAATCTGTTACATCTTCTCAGCTAATCTCAGACCTCTCTTTCCTTACAAAACCCCAACAAAAAACCCTTAACCCCAAATCACTATTCTGAAACTCTAGCAAGACGGAAGATGAATTCACCATTCCCGCTACTTCAGCAACGGGTCCACAGTGCCCTAGTACACCTCCCCAAAAACTACTGCTTTATGAGACTCCATACCCAGCTATATATACAACTCTCTTTCATTCTACATCTTTGGTAGTGACATACTCACTGCTATGACAACGGTCCAGAGACATCTACATATGATCTATGGAGACTTGGCGAGAGGACAGGTAACATGGAAAGAAAGTGACAAAAGTTTCAGGGTGATCCTTCCGCCCACACTGGATAAGATGGTGGTCGTAAACCAAATTGACGCCTGGGTACAACAACAAGGCATGGATGTGAGACACTGGGTGGATGACCACGAGATGGTCGATGCACCAGTGGGCTTCATAGTCCAGATTAGGCTATACCACTACCCGCCATATTTCTGGGACCGATCATTTGTGGGACAGGCGGTGGCATCATTCGGTGAAATTCATGAACTCATACAGACCTCTATGCATGGAGGGGATCGAACACTCATTCAACTCTAGATTAAATGCTTAGACCCTAGACGTATACCAAGCGTTATCACAATACCGTTTGGTAAAAACTGGACGCAGTGTACGGTCATGGTAATGGATTGGCGATATGCAGCACCACTACCACCAGACCTCTCAAGTCCTCAATATGACGATGATGACAATGAGCACGATTGGCTGGAAAGACAACTCGAATATGATCAATCCACTGATGCATGGCGATCCTTGGTCCAGACCCATGATAGGATACTGAGATACTACAAGAGGCGGTCACCCTCTCCACAATCTTCATCACCATCGTCGGACAGTGGGCAGACCATACAAAAAGGTTCGAACCAAAGCAAGACTAACCCGCTACAGCGAACAATACATTCACAGTGTTGTAAGGAATCCCGCACATTAATTGAAGGGAAGACACCAAAGGTCAAACTCCTAAGTAGGAGTACACAGACAACCATTTCCACTGAGGCTCCAAAACCAAAACAACCTTTACATGAATGTGGTATAATAGGGTCATGCAAGGGGCTATCCTTTAGACCTGGGGTATGGAAGGAGGAAAGATGTCAAACTAGCTTTATGGTGGGAGGTTTCACGCTACTCATTGAGGAGCAACTGGTCAGAATGCTCTTTCTAAATGGACAACAAAAGAGTTATGCTGCAAACCACCTTTCCAAAGCTTTCAATGACCTGACTAAAGAAAGCAAGAAACCATTAATTGAGAGTACGACATGCCAAATAATACAACCCCAAAGAACACCCATCCTTACTCCCACACACAACCACAACGGTAAACAACACCAAAGCAACAGCCAGACAAACTTCCATACCAATAATCTGTCCCACCAAATGGATCTTACCAACGATGAACTTGTCGCACATTTTGCCGGCCTTAACCCAACAGGAGGACAGAGTAGACAGGAGGTACACATACCAAAGGATGCCGTCAGTACAAGGAACTGGGATCTCTGTGCCGTGGCCAAGGTGGTCTCAGACAGAGTGGCGATTGACGCCCACTTCACCTCCACCATGTTTAGAGCATGGAACCTCGATGGGCAAAGCTCTATTACACCAGTGGCGAGGAATACATATCTTGTGGAGTTTTCTGACTTGCAAGAGTTGTATAACACAACAGCCAAAGGCATCTGGACATACAAAAATGAGGTAGTGGCACTCAAACAGGCACATCATCCTTCTGACCTCACGTCAGAATTTGTCCAATTCATGGAAATATGGGTGCAGTTCCACCACATACCACCAGAAACGCTCACGTAGGAAGGGCTCTCCATCATAGCTCGCACAGTGGGAACACCCATGTCTGAGGTACAAAGTTTCCACTACAATGGATACAAGTGTTATAGAGTTAGGTTAATGATACCGGTCAATAAACCGCTCAAAGATGCAGTGTCGGTTGTCCATCCTGACCTGGGTGAAGTGGAAGTTATGTTAGTTTATGATAAAGTCCAACGAGCCTGCACCTTTTGTGGCATCATTGGCCACGAAATAAACTCATGTACCTATAGGCTTAGACTGACAAAACTCAAACTGGAAGGGACATATGACCATGTATCTGGTATGGAAAACATTCTTGAACCAAAACTCAAGCCATGGATTACAAACATAGCCATGGTACCCAGAAGAGGTATGGGCCATGCGAGGCCGGCCCGGACCAGCACAGACCAACACACAACACCTGCAGCCCAAAGCTATTCGAGCCCCACGCGTCTCCCACGCACTATGCCCCCCAGCCCCCCAACCCAAGCCCAATATCGAACCCCAAACGATTCACCTTATCTAGCCCAACACAGAGAGAATGCGCAGCAGCCCAACCTACCCACACTAGCGCTCACACCAATACCAGGCCGACACCAAACCCAAACCAGCATCAACCAGCAAGAGGCCCCTCCACTAGCCCAAAACAATCTGGAACTTGGGCTTGGTTCCCAAAGCCCATATTTACGGATCAATGATTTTGGCCCAGCAATTTTCTCTGCACAACTTGGTGAATGCTCAGTTGGCCAAAATCTCCATAAGAGATCAGGACCAATGGACCAGATGAATATAATCAACTGCCCAAGCACGGATCTAGATATTGCTACGATTCCCATTTCGAATTCTCACACCCACAAAACATCCAAAAGAGTGAAGGCGACGATGAAACAATCGTCGCCGGGTCATCAATGAACATCTTGGCATGGAATTGCCGTGGTGCAGGAGGGCCACGGACGCAACAATTCCTACGCTCACTCCTCCTCTCAACGCGGGCTGATATCGCTTTTATCTCCGAAACAAAATGCTCGCATCATAGGTCGGTAGAGTACCTACAAACTCTACATTTGTCAAATTTTGCAATCGAACAGTCACGGGGCCTATCGGGAGGCCTGTGGCTCATGTGGGGACGGCATATCACACTGACGGTTTTCGAAAAAAACAGATTTCTGATCTGTGCGAGAGTGGAATCGATTGACAAGCCACCGTGGCTTCTAATTGGAGTTTATGGAGATGCATCCTACAGGCATAATCCAAGGATATGGAGAGATATATAGAACCTAGCATCGACGAATATGCCGGTGGTATGTATCGGAGATTTTAATGCCATAACTACACCTCATGAGAAGTTTGGAGGCAACCACAAACTTAACTCCAACAGTAATGGGTTCAGGAATTTCCTGTTCGACACAGGGCTCATTGATCTTGGCTTTAAGGGTCCTGCCTTCACATGGACCAATAGACCTAACGCATCCAGGGCTATCCAAGTCATATTAGACCGAGTAGTGGCAGATGCCTCGTGGTGTAACCTATACCCCGCCGCTTACGTGAACCATCTTCATAGAGTGCACAGTGACCATTGCCCGATTCTCTTAAGGACACATGGGGCATTTAAGGCAATACCAAGGTTCAGAATGGAAAATTGGTGGTTCCTACGGCAAGATTTTCAAGGGGCATGGCAAAACGATTGGAAGATGCAGGTGGGGGTACCCTGGGAAGACAAATACTCAAAGATGAAGAACAATATTGCCAAATGGGGTCACCGAATTGCCACACCACAGTCAAGGGTAAACTCACTCCAAAGGCAGATTCTAGATTTCCAACAACTGCACCCAACATTGCAAAGACCACATGTCGAAGAGGAACTCATGAGGAGTTTTGACCAAGCAGAACAAGAGCTGAACGACTATTGGCGGCAACGATCTAGAATTCAATGGGCGGAACAAGGGGATAGGAATACGGCATTCTTTCACGCTGTTGCAACTCAGAGAAGGAGGCTTAATAGAATCTTGAGTATACAGGATGGACATGGAGGCACTGCCACGACAGAGGCCGACATCAGGAAGGTATTCATCCAGTACTTCAAAGAACAATACAGCTCATGTGCCGTGCAAGGGGCACAACAAGGCATAGCAGGTTACATGTCACTTTTTCAAACTTTGGGAACAAAACAAATTCCAGACACAGCCCAAACCACGCTAGAGAAAATGCCCTCAGCCCATGAGATACGAGACTGCCTCATGCAATTGGGGCCAGATAAATCTCCCGGGCCAGACGGCCTAACAGCCCGATTTCTCCAGAGATATTGGGACACAATTGGGCCAGATGTCTGTAATGTGATACAACAGGCCTTTAGGGATGCGACAGCCCCACAAGAGTGGGCCAGGTGCAACATTATACTCATTCCAAAAATTCCCGAACCAAAACTGCCCAAGGACTTTCGACCAATAAGTGTTGGTAATACACTATATCGGCTCCTGACAAAGATAATTACCAACAGACTCCAGCCGTACATGCAGCAAATAGTCTCATCGAGCCAAACAGCCTTCATTCGAGGCAGAAGCATCGCTGACAACTCGATTTTAATGCGTGAGATCATTCACTCGTTCGCATCGAGGCACTATAACGGACAAGGATTTGCGTTAAAGGCTGACATTAACAAGGCGTTTGATTCAATTGAGTGGGGGTTCATAGAACATGCACTAGCTAAGATAAGAGTTCCCAATCAACTGATCAAACTCATTATGTCATGCCTAACATCAAGCAAGATTACGGTGCTCATTAATAGCTCGGGTGATGGCTTCCTATCACCAACTAGGGACTTCGGCAGGGCTGTCCCCTTTCACCTTATATGTTTATCATTGCAATAGAATTCTTGTCCAAAATTTTGGACATGGCACAAAAAAGAGGACGGATACAGGGAATCTACATTGCAGAGGGAGCACCAGCTTTAACCCACAGCTTGTATGCGGACGATCTGGTACTGTTTGGAAAAGCAGACCTGAATGAGATTCATGAACTAAAGGAGATACTGAATGAATTTGGAGAGCTTTCGGGACTCAGAATCAACCCCTCAAAATCGATTGTTTGGTTTAGTGCTGGATGCAATGAAGATACCAAGGACCTAATAGTGAGGGCAATGCAGGCAACAAGAGCAAACAATAACGAGAAGTATCTGGGGATCTACATGCAAACCAGTCAACGAGGACAAGACCATACACACCAAATGTTGATCCAAAAATTTTGGGACAAACTGGCGGGGTGGAAGGTAAACTTACTATCTCATGCTGGCAGACTAACCTTGATCAAAGCAACCCTTTGCTCACTGCCAACCTATTACATGTCGGTAACAGCACTGCCAAGGAAAACAATTGAGCAGCTCACATCGCTGATACGAAAATTTATGTGGAACAAGCTATCCAGAGATAGGTATTTGGCATTGATCAGTTGGACAAAGATATGCAAATCATATGATGAGGGAGGACTCAATGTTAAGGACATCAAAATCATGAACGATGCCCATATTGCGAAGCTGGTATGGCAGTTGGCGTGTAACCAGGAAAGGATGTGGATCAAAGTCATGAAGGCAAAATACTGTGGCCAAGGGGGGATTTGGCAGGCAACACAAGGGACCAGGACGAGCATGTTATGGAAGAAAATGTTGCAACTTCGGGATTTCATGGAACCGAAGGTCCAGTGGGATATAGGTGATGGATCAAAAATAAGAGCGGTACATGAACCATGGTTTGAAGGCTGGAAGGGGCAGAACACTGTCAGTGATAACGAGGCCTCTAATATGATCCAAGGCCTACTGCATGAGGATGGCCATCGCTGGGATAGAGATAAGCTTGCACACCTGTTTGAAGATGATGTGGTAGACCAAATTATGCACCAGGTACACCCACCGAAAATAAGCAGCCTGGTACCGGACAGACTCATCTGGAAATCATCAAAAACGGGTGCCTACACGGTTCGAGAGGGATACAAGAAAATGATGGAGACACAACAAACAGACATACACCGGAACACAGCCTTATGGGATATCATATGGGACACTCCAAACATCATACCGAAAGTTAGGATGTTCATTTGGAGAGCTTGCCAGAACGTGTTGCCGACGTTGGAAACACTACACAATCGAGTCGCGCGCATCGACCCAAAGTGTTCCAGGTGCCACACAGAAAATGAGTACGGGATGCACATGCTATTCTTCTGCCCGATATCCATGGCCACTTGGTTTGCCTCTGACCTGGGAATTAGAGTGGACGAATTGCCGCTGGACACGTCACAAGCCATGCTGACACTAGGGCAACCGATGGACAATGAGCGTAGGAGAGCGATGTTCAATCTGATGTGGTGTATTTGGAAGACGAGGAATAAAGAGATATTTGAAGGGAAGAAACCAAATCCATTACAGATCATTAGACAGGCAGCAAGCATGTGCAACCCGCAAGAGCAAAACACCACGACATGCAAACGACACCCAATACAATATGAGGTACACACTAGAGCCATAGTAATATTAGTAGACGGATCATGGGATCAAGCAGGGGGTGCTGGTATTGGGTGTGTCATGCTAGGACCAGAGGATGACATGATTTGGGCGGGATGCTCTCCAGTGGAGGCTGCACATCCTTTCCAAGCAGAGGCAATAGGGGTGCAGATTGCTGCATCGTGGGCTACAAAATTCAGAGAGGTACAGCATGACCAGGTTTTTCAGATCTTCACCGACTGTCAAGCGTTGGTGAGGGCGATACAACAGGAGGATTTCCTAAACTTGCCTTACTGGAAGGCGGCAAACTCGGTGGCTCAAACAATCCAGAAAATTAAGAGTAGCTCCGTCCCAATTGAAGTGCAACATGTCCAGCGTGAGGTGGTTCACATAGCACATCATTTTGCCAACATAGCCAGGATAACCAAGAGAAAGGTGGAAGGAAGGCAGGCCTTCCGCATGGTACAGGAAGACTTTGCAGAGGACAGCAGATTTCGGGACTGGTATCACAGAGTACCATGACAATACTAGTGAAGTACCAATAGCACATGGGGCGCAGGAGATACAATGCCCACAGCAGCAATGACATATGGCAAGAATAGGATTAGTCTTTAGAATTGTAATATCTGTCGGAACACTAATAGGAGTAGAACATGTATCATTTGGTACTGACAGGGCTTTCTTGTGATGTAAGGACATTTTAATGAAGGTAATGCACGCCTACGGGCTTCAACTCAAAAAAAAAAAATCAAAACAGTCAAACAATAGATCAGAAAAGGGGAACAACCTATAGGGTCTTGAGATTACCAGAAAAAGAAGTAATCGAGACAAGAAATTAGAAAGGGGATTCTGAGGCGAGGCAAGCACCACCACTGCCCCGCCTTCTCCTCTTCCTCTTGCTAATCTCGATTTAATCGTGTATCTTCACTTTGAATTTCAAGTTAAATCTATAACTAATCTCAACGCATGAGACCAAACAACACAACAAGAGGAATGACTGAGGACAGGCATCGAGCTTTATAAGTGAGGCGAAGGGGAGCTGGGAAGCAGAGTGCATGCTCCCTGATTGGGGCAAGGCATTTTGTGTCAGAGCACTCGAGGCAGCACGATGGAACAAAACGACGCTCCAATCGGGAGGGTTGAGGTGGAGACACGTGCTTCAATCCTCGTCTGGTCATCGAGGTGGTACGATCGCGGTATGGGCTTTGTGGAGTAGAAGATGGAGGGAAGTGACGGGTCTTTGTAGAGAAAGGACACCAGAGGGGTTTTCTCCCTGCTCTCGATGGTGACGGATGTCCCGAGGTTGAGAGTGAGAGGAGAGGCCTGTGTTATCAAGGTGAAGAGAGATAATGGGGAGTGGGTGAGAGGAGGGACCGATGGAAAGATGACGGAAAGGAGAGCCCAGAGAAGAAAGAAGGAGAGAGAAGGGTGAAAGAAAAGACGGGAAGAAAGAATGGAAAGGGAAAGGAGACAGAAAGGACGGAAAGAGAAATGAGACAGGGAGAAGAAAGGACAGAGACATGAGGGAAAAGAAAAGAAGAAGAAAGGAGCCTCGGGAAGGAACGAAAAAAAAGAAGAGAGATAGTGAGAGATTGTGTACCTCCGGAAGGAAACAAAGGAGAGAGAGGGACAAAGGGTAACTATTGCGAGGAGAGAGAGCGAAATGGAGAGAGAAGTGGCGCAGTTATGTGGCCTTCTGCGTGGTTTTCTTCTGCCAGACTCGGCCCCTACCCAATGGGTCACTATATATTGCATCACGAATTTTTAACTCATTTCCTGGATTATTTAATAGCTTTAGAATCAAGTAAGCCTAGTTCATGCGGCTGTCGGTGTGGCAAGTTGATTCAACTAAAACAAATACGTATTTATTTTGTATATGTAAACTATATACATATGTGTATCTTTAACTCTTAATTTAAAGAATTATGTACATTCGATAATTGTCAAGTATTTTCGTTATTGCCTTAATTATTTACAAAATTTGGTTTTGTGTACAAAATTTTACTCTCTAAAATATTTATTTCGTCATTTACATTGACTTATGTCAAAAATAAAAATGTGTTAAATCATTAAATTTATTTAGTGTGATCATCGTTTACATGCATAATTACGGGTTTATTTATAAAACACATAAATTTTTTATTATTAATTAGAGATCTTTTGAGTGCTCAAAATTTTTCGGGTTTAACAACCTTAAAAGCAACAAATTAAATTAATAACATATAATAAATTAGTTCAGTTTAGTTACCAGCACCTTTGAAGAAACAATCACACAATCAAATTTGGAATCAACTTCACGCTCCAGAATATATAGAACAACAGCCAAAACTTATAGTATATTTGATAAGTAAATGATTAATTTAGTATTGAAATTAGTAGGATAGATATGAAATGAGAGTAAGAAAACAAAAATAAGAAATTACTTGTCATACTTGTACAAAACATACCAACCAACCAACAAGTTCTCAATTTCCCCAATTGTGACACTGATGTCGTCATACTTGTACAAAACAGTATTAAATTTCATCAATCGTAAAATACACATTTAATCAATCGTAAAATACACATTTGATCAATTGTAAAATAAACATTTCATCAATCATAAACTATAAATAGCATTAAATTTCATCAATCATAAAATACAAATTTCATCCAATTTCACCTAATTCAAGGAACAACTATAAATTTGAAGTAACAACATAAAAACATAAAATGCAAATGCAATAAATTGAAGCATAGACTGCAAATTGATTTAAGAGACAGCAAGAATAAGTAAAAAATGAAACAAATTCAAATAGAAATTGAATTATTACCTGGTAAGAATGATAGGTAGATATGCGCGATCAAAGACGGAGAAGGAGAAGGAGAAATCAACCACGAAAGACCAAGGGAGATTGATAATGGAGATGGAGATATTGCTAAAAAGAGAAGAAGAGATCGCGAGGAGATCGAACAATGGCGCGATGGCACTATGAAACGGATTTCAAATAGGAAATAAACTTGACATCGAAAGTGACCGCAAGGAGATCGACAACCGAAGCCGTCCAGCGAACGGTAATGTCCAGTCGGTATTGAATCGAGTATCGCTGGAACATTTTCCATTAATTAAAGCAATATGAGCAATTTAGAGTTTTACAAGAAAATATTGGGAGAGAGAGAGAGAGAGAGGAAAGTACAATAGTCAAGTAAGTGAGGAGATGAAGCAACAAAGTGAGTGTGAGTGAGAAGCAACGGAGGCTATGAGGCAAGTGGAGAAAAGTGCAATAATAGAAGAGTAGTGGAGCGATTGCGAGTGAGGGACGGAGCGACAGGTCAGTGAGGTGGATGGAGAGGGGTATAGAGTCAAAGGCTATGAGGTCTGCTAGGGTTGAGAGAGAAAAGAGATGGTTTGGAAGATAGGCAAATTTAGGAGGTGGCTGACACTTCTAGAAAATGCTACAAAAGCATGGGTAATATAAATGAAATTGCATTATTAAATGTGGTCGATGCAGAAAAAATAACTGCATGGGTGCGCAAACTAATTATAATAGGCTAAAAAATTTTGGCTCATGCAAACAAATACACATGCAACTAATGTTACTGCTCATGCAAACAATAATTCATTACCCATGTTGGTCCACTTCTATTTCTCAACAAATCGCTAAACCTAAAGTAGATCTGAATCCCACTGCATCGCCGCCGTTTTTCTAATCAAGTACTCTTGCAAAACAAACTCTAACTTTTAAACCCTAACCTTGAACCGACGGTGGGTGGGGACGACAAACTTCTTCTACTGAGAGGCTCAACGGTTGGTGTACATGTTAGGTAATCTGCACCAGATCTAGAAGCAGTTTCGCCTAATCACCCTACCACCTCTGCACTTGATCGATGAGCAGGCACGAGCTACAAAATCCGATGTTCATGATGTCGATCCAAACTTCTCTTTTATCGCTCTCTGTATGTGATTGATCTTTAACTTGTAATTGCGTCTGATTGTTGTGAGGAAACTCGTTGATCAAAGTCCATATACTATTTTTGTCATTAATTTTGATCTTGTTACCTTGATTTGTCTGTTATCGATTAACAACTCCTTTACTTTCAAATTGAATTTTATATATCAGGATTTGGTGTTTAGAACATGATTGCAGTGTTGTAATCAAATGATTTTGTTTGATTACTATAAAGTATAAACTAATGCACTTATAGAGGGAAATGGCGTCCTTATGTTGCTGACGAAGGCCAGAATAAACAAATTAATTTATGATTCTGGCATGAAAATTTTAAAATTATTTTTGTTTGGTAAACACTTCAAATTTTCAATGGAAAAAGTTGAAATTATAACTTTTGGAATTGATGCAGGCTGGTCCGTGCATGGCTTGGAATTCAATACTGGTACATGTACCATTTGTACAGGAGATATATTAACTTAGTAACTCCTGAGAACGAAGGTATTTCTATTTCTATAAATTACTCTTTTGAATATAATGAATCAACTAATTGTTTCTATTAATTAAGTTTTTTAAGATACTCTATTTAGAACGTAACATTCTTTTTAACCCTTGCAATCTTAAAGATGAGTGAGGTAAGTCAATTCTATGTTCTAACAAATGTATTTCTTGTGCATATCATTACTCCACTATAATGTTTTTTCCTTAACTTTTTATCTCCTATTAAAGGATTCGTTCAAGACAATGATCAACAGAAAGCTATCTAGAGAATTGAATTATGCATTTGGATTTATTTTATTCTGGTATGACCTAAAGTCTCTATAATTCTTCGAAACTGAGATTATTATATTTAAATAGTAAATAATTGATATTGTATATTTTTTCTTATTAAGAAAAGAGTTATTTTTATATATTATTCAGTATATAGTGACCATATCTTAACTCTTGACTTGGTATTCATGAAAAGCAAGTGGAATTCTAGATTGGGTTGCCCATTTGATCATGACCTCATTTGGCGTACCAGATAAAACCTGTTTTGGTATTCATCCTCCAGGTTGTTTTCTTATGTTTTTATTATGTTGTATTTGTTATTATTTTCTTTGTCTCAAATCAAAATTTACTTAATTGCCAACAGTGATATTTTGTTTATAGGACACTTCAATGTCTCAACCACAACAGTTCAAAATGTGCTATGGGGCAACTCACATTGACCGGCCAAAGTTGTAAACTTTTGTTTTTGTGGATATAATATTTATGATGATTTGTAATTTTTGTTAATTTTAATATGGAGGTAAAATAGTGAATGTGGTTGTAATATTTTGATTCATATTTATATGCTATTGATTTTTAGTGATTTATGTGAATTCATATTTATATGTCTTTATTTGAGATTTCTAGCATTATTATCAGTTTGTAATACATATAAAACAAGATTTCATGCAAATCATAATATATAAAAATGTGGGTTTTGAAAGAAAAGTTACAGCCCAAATAAATATATAAAATATTTCATTAGAGGTCCAATCGGAATATATGTCATAAGACGAAACTTCCATCAATAAATGCCAAGTATCATAATTCAAGTATCATGAATAAAAAATTTGCAAGGCAGCTCCAATTACATGTTCATGCAAATTGCTTGTGCACCCATGCAAAGAAAAAATTGCATGAGCCTCATGCTAAAAGAGGCGTAACTTTTGATCCGTCTCTCTCACATGATTCATTTCGTCCATTTTCGGGCTCGAATTTGCGATCTGAATCTTCCTTTATGGACTTTTGGGACTTTTCTTTACAATTTTAGAGTTTTTAGAGTCTTTTGCATTTGTTTATGTATTTTCTATTTTTTTTTAGGAATTGGTCTTTTTTCTATTTAAAGGTGGTCATGTCTTTTGAGAGATTGACAGTATGTATCAGTTTTTTCTATCAAAACATTAAGAATCTGTGTGATCTCAAAATCAAACCTCTCTTTCCATTATTTGTTCAATTCTTTATCGTTTTTGTACATCAAAGATGGTAAGAAACTGAATTAGGAATAGAAATTTAAATTTAATTAGATAAGAAGAACATAGTTTTGATCATAGAACAATTCTGATCATATATGGAATAATTACCAAACTTAGTTTTTAGGTTAGTATTGACCAAAAAACTTAATTGATTAATTGAATTTACAATTAATCACGTATCTTAATGGATTAAAAAATTTAAATAGCTCAGATCAAGGTTATTTAAATATTCAAAGCACTTTGTTAATACAGTTGATCACTAAAATTGCACTAAATTAAGATTAGAATAATCCTCAACATCGAATAAGAAATAAAATAGATCAATAAACAAACAAAACTATATTAAGTTAGAGGAATTGAAGATCCAAAGTTAGTTTAATTATCTTATAACTTGTTTAAATTTTTTTTATATTTTTCCTTCCTTTTAAATTTTTTGAAGCTTGAAGAATAGACTTCATATTTGTTCAGTATGTGCATTCATTATAAAGATCGACATGTTTGTTGTACTAACACAAGTGAACACTACATAGAACTCATTACAACGAGTTCGAACTCGTTGTAATGGAAGGTTGACTCGTTACAACGAGTCTGATGATCTAGGCCTCATTATGTCAACGATAGAGATAAAGAAGGACATTTTTGGAAAGTTATAACGAGTCAAAGAGTAATAATCGAAGGTTGGATCAAGCGGTGAATTAGAACTGATGCCATATAAATAGAAGTTTAAACTTTTATAGAAGATTAAGGAAAATTATCTACAAGCTTTCAAGCATTCTCTGAGAACCCAGAACTACTTTTTCAGCCTTCAATGAAAGATCTCCATTAGCTAAATTCAATAAAAAAATGTGATTTAGGTTTATTTAGGGAGATTATAATCGTCTAATCATCATTTCGTTTTGTGATAGATATATATGTGTGTGATTGTGTCTTTCTTTGATCTCTGTCGGATCTGTGTTGTAGACTCTTGCATAGACACTGAAGAGATTTGTAAAAGGTTTGAATTGTTTTAGTCTTGTGTAAATACTTTCGGTAATAGTGTTATTTCGACCTAAATGTGGTATCGAAAATCCGTGGACGTAGGCAAGTTGTCGAATCACATTACATTCAGGATCATTCTCTCTTACTTTCTTGTTATTATTAATTAGATTGTTCATGTTTTTTAGACTAGAATTGTTAAGAACTGATAAATAAAATTTGTTGATTAAATTGTACCCATTTCGGTATCTTAATTGAAAACCTAGACCTAATATTTCACAACAGCAACTCGGTTCTTGTTGTAACTAACAATTTCTTTGTGTTTGTCGATTTGAAAGACAATTTGAATTTTACCATTATATCTTTGTTTGAGAGTTTTATAGAAAAATTATAAGAAAATCAAAGGAAAGTGGAGAATGAAATGTGAAGGAAGAGCTCAAGCATGAAGAACAAGCTACTAGTATTTGTGTAGGGACTTGAATACAAAATTGAAGAAGGAAAACGTTAGAAATTTCAAGTGATGTATTGAGAACAAGTGTACGATCTTACGCGACATTTCCAATGCTTCGAAAATAACATCAATCAGAGCTATGGATAAAAAATTATGGCCGTTTCAAGAACTGAAGATTAGACGAACAGCTATAATCGTTATGTAACGATTTATAACCATTATAACGGTTATCAACACTGAATTGTGTTGAATTTGCTGCGATTTTTCCAGATCAAACCGTTATATAACGGTTGTCAACTGTTATAACGGTTTGGGTCGAATTCTATTTTTGGAACCCTAAAACAAGGAAAACAATCCTCACAATCTAACAATCCTCAAAACCCTAAAAACAAGGGAAAAAATAATATTCAAAGGGGCAAAAACACAAAATACCAAAAAGATAGACTTGTACAAACATATGCCTTTAGGTACTGATTCAACAATAGAAGCTATAACAAACCCAAACCGGTCCCTAGGTACTTCAACCCACCATGGTCCAACAATGTTTACCATAGAGAACAAACCAGTTGGAGGTACGAGATTTAGGATAAAAATCATGTCCAATGGGTTGTTAGATACAATGAGAAATCAAATGTTGTTCATCAACACTCAAATAGTTCATACATGCATAAACAAAATTTTAACTATACATACCAACCAAAGAACAAGTCTCAAGATTTGAAAAGAGATTTTCAAACTAAATTTGTTAAGAAAAATGTAAACACTCTCACTAGTGCCATGTGTAATTATTATTGTCAACATGGTCATATTTCACTAGAATGCACCCTTAGGAAGGGAAGTAATCAATCAAAGGTTGCTTTGGTGCCTAAATGTCAAACTTAGGAGATTTGTAGGTTGATACCCCCAATACCAATTGCCATATATTTTGGGAGAGTAAATTGAATGAATTGAGCCTTTATAAAACTCAAATAAACTCATATACTTGTAATCATGTTTGATTTGGATAGTGCGTATATATTTTTTAGATAGTGCGTATATATTCAAGTGCCATATACTCAAACAAACTCACTTTCAGTTGTTTATGATTTGGATAGTGCGTATATATTTTTCAGATTTGGATATTGCATAGTACCCAGAAGCTCCTTCCATTATAAATTAGTTGATTTTATTTTCTTCTTTTGGCTTTATAAATTGTTTTACTGTTGATTAGTGATATTTTTTATATATTGCATGATCTCGATGTGTAATCATGTTTGATTAATGTCGATGACATGATCTGGATGGTTTATTAATTATTGTGTACACAATATGGTGTGTGTGTGTATATAGGGATAGATTACCGTGTTTTGCGAAGTAAAAGGAGTGTTTTACTTCGGTATAAAAAATCACACACCGACAACTTAAATAGATGATCTAAGTTGCTAAACAAAATATATATATCAAAATCTCCTAGAAAAAGAATTTGAGCATTTTTTTAACTTTGTAGCTATGCTTTTAGATTTATTGAAAAAAAACACTAAATAGTGTTATTTTTTAATATTTAAATGTGTCAATTTTCAAAAAATATAAAACCGTATTTACGAAGATCAAATTTGATTTTCGAGGAGATTTTGATGTCTTGATTGTGTTGAGCAACTTATATCAACTATTTAAGTTGTCGATGTGTGATTTTTTATGTCAAAGTAAAACACTTCTTTTACTTTGTGTAGCACAGCAATATTACTGTCTCTTTGTGTGTCTTTCTCTCTATATATATATAGAATTAATTAGGCTACTATGCTTTGCAAAGCGCGACAAAACACGCGCTTCGCGATTGTGGAACCATTGGATCTGTGATCATCATGTTGGCACAAATCACAAAGTGCGATCCAGTGCTCCAATTGTATATATATATAGCACAATTGGATCTTTGATCATCATGTAGCACAATTATATATATATATATAGAGAGAGAGAGAGAGAAAGAGATAGGCTAGGGTGCTCTATGGAGCACCAAACTCCTAATGCTTCACACCGTATCTCCAATTTAAAAATTCTAACGATCGATCCGAACCGTTGAACATGATCTACATATTGAAATCTACTTGGAGATTGAATTTTACATTTTTTTTGAATTTTTTTGCTATTTTTTAGAGAGGTAGGAAAATTGCAACTTTTGTTAGTTCAGAAACCGTTTGATTAGCAACTTTTCTACCTCTTTAAAAAAATAGCAAAAAAATTCAAAAAAAATATAAAATTCAATCTACAAGTAGATTTCAATATGTAGATCATGTTCAACGGTTCGGATCGGTCGTTGAAATTTTCAAATTAGATATAACGGATGTGGAGCACGAGTGATTTGGTGCTCCATGGAGCACCCTAGTCTTTCTCTCTCTCTCTCTCTATATATATATATATATATGGTAAGAAAAAGGTTATATTTTTAATTAGTGAATTATTTTTGGCGAGCTAGCAATTAAAAATGGACTAGACACGTAAGCAGCAAGAATCTTTCAAAAAATGCATGTTGTTGTTCCACGACGGGTATTAACAAAAAAGGGTATAATATAGAATATATATACACTGGATATCAAGTCATAACAATGTGTAGAAGAGCAAATGACGTTGGCGAGAAATTTTCCAAAAAAAAATTTAAATCTTCCACACTGAGTATTAATTAATAAAAAGTATAGACACGCAAGTAATTGAAACTAAAATTTAGACACGCCAGTAATTGAAACTAAAGTGTAGACTAAAATTTGTGTTAATTTACATATACCTTAAAAACACGCCAGTAATTATTAAAACTAGGCATAAAAAGTTCTTGACATTAATTGTATATGTACTATGCATAATGCATGCATGTTTCTTATTCGGGCATTGCTTGCTATAGAATGTCAAAGTTGGCAACTATTAATTTCGAAATTATCGGCCATTGTACTATATAACAGCAAATGCAAGAAAAAGGAAACAACTTTGGCGATATAAAATATGACAACGCGATCTTCTTTTTAAATTTAAAGATTTGCATTGATTATACCAGATACTTAGCATCTATGTGTGGTAGCCCAAGATACTTTACATAAGTTATATTCCTTTTAACTAATTAGTAGCCCCAACCCCATATAATATAACTCTAATTAAGAAACTAAACCCAATCAAATAGCGGTATTAAGTAAAAACTGCGGCTACAGCCTACAGAACCACAATGTGTGGTATAACGTCGGTACAAGTAAAGCTCTGGAATCATCAACCAACTTTCAATCCTTCTTAGACTTTTTTTTTTTTTTTTTTGAAAAGCAGATGAATGATCTATGTTCTCGCATATTATCAAAGTGATCTAAAATTTTTTAGTGACTTTTGACTTCACTGTATTTCGAATTCGAGAGCTTTACTTAAAGTCTGTTGTTCGTTTACCACTAAAGTAAGAGAAGTTCTCGACTTTTGTTTTTAAATAAGAAGGGTGAGCGCCTCTGCCATATATTTTCTTTGAAACTAAAAGAAGTAAAATTCAAAAAAAACAAATTCACTCTTTTTGGATCTCTCCAGACACCTGTTTATCTATACCAGCCCTATGAAGATATATATGACATTGGTACCATTATCTTAGGTACCAGTGCCGATATGCTACCTAACATCCCAACTATACAATCTATAACCCCCATCTCTTGTACTCAGTAGCATCAGGATTCAGGATACTCCCCGTAAGCAACATCTAACAAAACAATATCGCCAAGTAGAAAAAAACATCAAAACATCCAAATTAAGTATAGCCAATTTTCACAGCAACCCTTCCAGATATACAAAATATAAACTCCTATCATATCATATTTTCTGGAGCCCTCGGAAACAAACTCTGGACTTGTATCTCATCCACCATGGATATCATCTCTTCATTCCAAATTTCTTCTTCATTTTCTTGTTGAGGAATAGAAAAATGTAAATAGGAAATAAGAATTAAATAAGAAAGATGATGTAAATGTAAATAGGGAAAAAAATAGAAATAGGAGGCTGGTACGGTTTGTTATCGTTACCTAGCCTTGTTACCGTTACCTAGTCCTGTACCAACGGTACAATGGCTTGGTATAAAGGATCATGTGTAAGAAAGAGAAATTTTTAATGAAAATATATAAAACACATTCATAAAAATATAGAGATCAATTTCTTTCATGGTATCGGAGCGTGGTTGTTCCTGTCACAGTATTTGCTCAAAGTCAGCATACCTTCTGTTTCTATAAAACTCTATTCTGATTACGCTGTGCTCATCATCTACCGATACCAGGCCCTCGATTTTACCAGTTTCACCCAAGCTCAAAAAAATCGATACCAGAACTGGTATATTATAAACCTTCGAAATCCATATCAATATGACTGAGACAATCCCAACTGAAACTCAACCATTAAAAAATAACTTCTGCTATCACGATTCCAATCCTAGATTCACTTCGTTCCTCTTAAATGATCATAATTATATACCATGGTCCCGAGCAGCAAGGGTGAGTCTGAAAGGAAAAGGATGGCTAGGATTCATTGATGGGTCCGAGACAAGGCCAGAGAAAGATGCAAAGGAGTGGGAGATGGTCGACAATCAAGTAATGACTTGGCTAACCAACTCCATGGAGCAGAAGCTGAGCCAGATCTTCTGCTTCTGTGAGACATCCAAAGAATTATGGGATGAAATCAAAAACAGTTATTATGAACTGAGCAATTTTGCTCAAATCTTTGAACTGAAAAAATAAATCTCGCAAGCAAAGCAAGGAAACAAGTCAGTACCTGAACTTACTGGCTATCTCAAGGCAAAATTAAAAGAACTTCAAGTTCTGAGACCTTTAACCACTGATTTCAAAGAACTCAAGGAGAGAGCTGAGCAAGATATGGTGCACCATTTCCTAACAGTGTTAGATTCAAGTTACGACTCATTTCGTACCCAAATCTTGTTGTCAAATGAAAAACCTGTTAGTATTGATGTCCAAGATACACATCATATGTTTGATATTTTAGTTTATTTGTGGATGATTTCATCATTTTGTTCCTTGAGTTATTATATTTATGTGGTTCATTTAAATTGATAATTTAAATTGTAGAACTCCACAAATTAAATAAATATAATTACTCTAAAATGTCTCTGATCTTGGTAATTAACAAGGAATACTAATTGACCATCATAAGATCAGTGTGTGAGTTAGATGTTGACCAAGTTCTATAGGAAACTCGATAAGATGTTATCGATCTAATCACACAGATGCATACATGAGATGTATTGTATTAGATAGACCTAAAATGAAATATCACATGAATTGTGTTGTGTGTCATTAATATTTCATTTGTGTCTTGATTTCTAAGGTTGAGATGTTTATATCTTCTACATTAGAAATATACATTGTCGGTACTGTCCAACGCTCATTTTAATTGTGAGTTATACAAACATTCAGTACAATGTGTATAACTTGTACGGAGTAACTATACGCATCAAGATACCATTGTCCTATATACATGATATAGATGATGATATCTCTGGGCCCCTTGATAAATTTTGTTTATGTGCATGCAATATGATTATATGTGATAATCATATCGTAATTAAACTTTAGAAAATCAAGAAAGAATAATTAGCAAGGATGACACATTCCTACCTTGCAATTATTTGGATATCATGTGGCGAGGAATTGATACAATTACATTTTTTTGTTACAGGGATCATGATTTTGCATTGTGCTTTTCATCCGCATCATTTGGGTAATCAATATACCATGGCTAGTTGTATCATTGATTTATGAAAGTAAAATGTTTAATTTCATTGCCATAATAATAGGATCACACCATAAGAAATATTAAAGAAAATGTGTTAATAAAGCATATGTGATATGCATATAATATGTGTTATTTTAATTATAAGGAGTTATAATTAATTATACAAATTATATGTTATTAATACATGAACAATTTTATGACATGAATATGTTATAAAATAATCCTAAAAATATTTAAAGTATGTGTGACATATTTTAAATGTTTTTTTTAACACATGAGAGATGCATATAAATTAATATGAGATATTAATTTATATTATAGTTTATTTTAATATGATTGAGCTTATTCATTAATGTGACGTATTGCTAATTAATATGGAGAAGAGAGAGAATCGGCATATGTGCCATGATCAATTTTAATTGATGATCAATTTTAAATGCCATCAGTTTTCAAACCTTTTGAATACGTCATTTAATATTTGAGTAATGTGTCATTTAAATAAAAATTAAAATGGCAATATAAAAAGGCATCAATGCCGACAGTGAAAAGTGAATGAAAAGTTTGTCTCTCTCTCTTCCTCTTTGTCTCATGTGTTGAGAAAACTTCCACAAAATTTGAGAAATTTTGAAGAAGGATTGATACTAGAATTAAGACTAATTGTTAATCTCTTACTAGCCTTAGAGATACAATCATTTCTTTAATATTTCGGTGGATACCTAAGGAGGCTCGTCACTTGAAGGGCTAAAGCACAAGTGCACAACTACCGTTGGAAGAGAAAAGGGAATAAAAAGTTGCTAAGCAAGACAAACCCTTTTTTATTTTATTTAGATATCAAATTAAAGGTATAATATTATTACCTTATTAATTAAACAAATTAATATTGGTTCTTGCACTTACAATAACTAGATCTTTTTTTTTAGTTGAATAAAATTTTATTTTATTCCTTACTTTCGAAGCCTCAAAACCTTCAAAACCTACTCTCATAAACGTCACTACCATGGTCCAAAGGGAAGAAACCAGACGAAGAGTCATGAACGACTCGTTTGGAGATAAGGCGGAGACTCAAGCTATGGTGGCCAAGTTAGTGACCCAGGCGATGACAGCCAAAACTCCTCATCGGAACCCTAGAGAAAAAGGAAAGTGGACACAAAACAAGACTGCAGGGTGTGATCACTACAAAAAAGAAGGTCACAATAGCAACGGATGCTGGTTCCTTCATCCGGAGCTAAAACCCAACTGGTGGGTTAAGAGCGGTGATCCCGACAAGGGGGAGAGCAAGCGCTATGCAGCTCAGACCTCGAAGAACAAGGGAGAAATCGTGACATAATAGAAGAATGGCGGCACCTCTGACCTAAGTCGTGTGGACATAAACATGCTCCTTCGTGGGCCATTGCAAAAAGGTCCATCTAAATCTATTTTTATACATAAATGGGCTGTGATTCTGTGGGCCAAAATCGGGCCTATATAATTCCTATGAAAAGAAACTATGTTAAAGGCCCAGTAGTCAATACAATAGCATAACCAAGCCCTGTAATTGATAAAAAAAGACCAAAATCAATGCTGGAATTATTTTCTGCACAAATCTTGGTGCCAATTTAGAACAATCGAAAAATAAAAATGTATGGTTGCTAGATTCCGATGCTTTCGATCATATGACCGAAAATAAATCATTGTTAAATAATTACAAACAACATGAAAATGAAGAGTGTCTATGTAGCCAATGGTGAGAAAATGAGAATATTTGGATTTGGGTCAATAAGCCTATTTTCAAAAAACATCAACCATGTTTTACATGTTGAGGGATGTACATCAAACTTATTATCCATAAGTAGAATTTCTAAACATTTTGAATGTGAAATTATTTTCTCATCAAAAAATGAGTTGTTTTAGGAAATAGCATCCAAGAGGATGATTGGTGATGGATACCTTAAAAATAGACTATATTTTTTTAATTGCCAAAAAATGTGCCTTAACTCATCCAAATAAGATATTGGGAAATTATGGCATAAGAGAATTTGTCACCCTTGTGATAGGAAGTGTGAGACTTGTAAATTAGGGAAGCTTACTAGGCTATCCTTTGTAAGTTCGATAACTAGAAGTAGACCTTTTGAGCTTATACATTCCGATGTTTGGAGTCCCGCACTTGTAGACTCATATAATGATTTTTTAAGTACTATGTTACCTTAATTGATGATCTTTCTAGATTAACACGCTTATACTTGCTACAAAATAAAAAGCGAAGTACCCTTTAAGTTCAAAGAATTTTCAAAATTAGTTGAGAACCAATATAATGCCAAGATTAAAATTCTTAGAACTGACAATAGTACGGAATATGTAAATCATCATATCTCCTCATTTCTCAAACAAAATGGAATCATTTATCAAACCACTTGCGTCTACACCTCACAACAAAATGGCATTTCGGAAAGAAAAAATAGACACTTGTTAGAGGTAACAAGAGCACTTATAATTCAAAGCAATGTTCCAAAAAAACATTGGTCTGGATCTCTTCTAACGGCAACATATCTAATAAATAGTTTACCAAGTATTGTATTAGGAAACAAAAGCCCCATAGAAGTCGTTTACAAGAACAAAGCAAATATAAGTCATTTGAAAGTATTTGGATGTACAAGTTATGCGCATAATATTAAAAAAGACAAGTTAGATCATACCTCAATAAAAATCATATTTTTTGGATACTCATCTAAAAAAAGAATATAAATGCTATGATCCTAAAAATAAAAAAATATACATCTCTAGGAATGTAACCTTCCTTGAAGATGAACCATATTATAAGACCAAAAAAAGAAATGAAACTCCAAATTTTAACATTTCAAATGACCTTTTTTTTACCCGTGTCTACTAATTCAAATTATGAGCCAAGCATTGTAGGAAATCAAGAAGACACAAGTGAGGAGAAGAACGTCCCTCAAGATGAAAATGAAAATAAAGAGGACTGAGGAGAAGAAGAAGAGGACCAATAAGAAGAGGAAGATGATACAAATATTAGAGAAGAAACCCTCTTGAGAAGATCAAACCGCCAACATAAGCCATCTACTAGGTTATAAGATTTTGTAACCTACAAGGTTCAATATCCTATTGAGAATTTCATTTCTTATAATAATACCTCTCAACGTCATAATGCGTTCATTGCCCCCATTGAAAAAATTATTGAACCAACGAGTTTTGAAGAAGCCAAAAAGAATCTCATTTGGATGAAAGCAAATGAAAGAATAGTTGAATGCTCTTGAAAAAAATGATACTTGAAAAATTGTTCAATTACCCCAAGGAAAAAATCCCATTAGTTGTCGATGGGTATATAAAATAAAATACACTAGTGATGATACTATTCAAAGGTACAAAGCAATGTTAGTTGCTAAAGGCTATACCCAAATATATGGTATTGATTATCAAGAGACCTTTGCACCCATTGCAAAAATGAATCCCATACAGATTTTATTATCCGTAGAAATAAACAATGGATGGAACTTATACAAATTGGATGTCAAAAATACATTTCTTCAAGGAACACTTAAAGATGAAGTGTATACATTCCTACCACCGGTTTATAAAAAATAGTACGATACTAATCTAGCTTGTAGGCTAAAGAAATCAATTTATGGTCTCAAGCAATCTCCAAGAGCATGGTATAGCAAGCTATCTCATTTTCTAATTAATTGCAACTTTAAAGTAAGCCAATCCGACAACTCATTGTTTTCAAAACATGAGAATGGAGATACAATCGTGGTTCTTATTTTTGTTGACGATATTTTAGTCACCGGAAACAATTGTGAAAAATTAGTAAGATAAAAAATGCTTGAAAGAAAAATTTGAAATAAAAGATTTTGGTAGGTTGAAATATTTTCCAGGAATTGAAATTGCACACTCTACCAAATGTCTTTTTATTTCACAAAGAAAATACACCTTGGACTTGTTGAAAGAAACGGAAAAATTAGGAGCCAAACCGGTATCTACTCCAATAGAAAACAATTGTAAATTAAACCCGAAAGATGGTGAACTAATGAAGGACATTACCCAATATCAAAGGCTGGTGGGTAAATTAATTTATTTAACCGTGACTAGACCGGATATTTCATATGCCGTAGATCAAGTAAGCAAATTCATGCACACACCAAGAAAACTCCACCTTGATGTAACTGATAGAATCCTAAGATACTTAAAGAACTCATCCGGAAAAGGTATATGGATGAAAAATAATAAGTCTAATGAAGTGTGTGGCTATTCCGATGCAGATTGTACCGGAAGCTTTGATAGGAAATCAACAACCGGCTATTGCACATTTTTAGGCGGAACTTTAGTCACATGGAAGAGCAAGAAGCAAAACATTGTGGCACGATCAAGCGCGAAAGAGGAATATCGAGCCATGACATCCACGGAAAGTGAACTCACATGGATCATATAATTGCTTGGAGAATTAAATTTTCCAATCAAGGATCCGATGAAAATATATTGCGACAACAATGCGGCAAGACACATTGCGTCTAATGATGTATTTCATGAGAGAACAAAGCACATTGAGATTGATTGTCACTTTATGCGAGAGAAACTTCAAGCAAAAGAAATCAAAACACCTTACGTGAAGAGTCAAGATCAATTGGCGGACATATTCACTAAGGGTCTCATACCGAAGATGTCTGATGAAATAATTAGCAAGTTAGGATTGATGAATATCTACAAATCTATCTTGAGGGAGTGTTGAGGAATAGAAAAATGTAAATAGAAAATAAGAATTAAATAAGAAAGATGATGTAAATATAAATAGGGATAAAAATAGAAATATGAGGCAGGTACGGTTTGTTACCGTTACCTAGCCTTGTTACCGTTATCTAGTCCTGTATCAACGATACAATAGCTTGGTATAAAGGATCATGTGTAAGAAAGAGAAATTTTTAATGAAAATATATAAAACACATTCATCAAAATATAAAAATCAATTTCTTTCATTTCTTCACTCCTAAGCATCTCAGCATGTTCTCCCATCCTAGTTACCTCCATCCATCCATTGAATAACTTCTACAACTCCACATTCCAAGCACCTGACCAAAACAATAGAAGTGATTTAATTTTGGTACAATAAACTTGGAAAGAAGGTTGTATTTTATTATTGAAGGTGCAATCATTTCTCAAAAGCCAACAACTTCATATCATAGCAGCACACACCGAAGCAAATAATTTCCTAAACCTTTTCTGAATTTATGTATAACATTCAAACAATTCTTCCAGACAAGATGGAAAAGGAACCAGTCGCCTATTCCAAATACTTTTACTCTTGGAAATGTCTTAACTAAAAATTTCTTTTTACATGTAACCCATAAGAAAATTTTAATCTTTAAATAAATTTTCAGTGCCCGCGGAAAAAGAAAGGATCCATTTGGCACCCCTCTATTAGTCAGTATAAGATATATATCCTGATTTCACATTTTCTTTAGACATAGGGTCCGTTTAGCAAAACAAGGAAGAGCAGCAGAAGAGCGAAATTGTGTAATTTTGGAGAGTGGTAGAAGAGTACTGGTATTCTTGACTATTCAGAAGAGCGAAATTGTCGTTTAACAAATGTTAATGAGAATAATAGACAATTTGATAATTAAGATAAGGAAAAAAACTTACGTACACCTAAATAGATGCTCCCGAGGTACTCCACTCAATCCGTACCGTTTGATTGCATTGAGATTTGCACTATGTATTTCAATCAAACGATACATATTGAGTGAAGTATCTAAGGAACACGTAGATATGCCTAAGTTTTTTCTTATGATTATAATAATAATGATAATATAATATAATAATGATAATAATAATAAACTCAATAATATAATAAATTAATAATAATGTTCATTTTTCTAAAATAAATAAAAATAATATAATAATAAATAATAATAACAAATAACATCATATTAACAATGATAATATAAGAAAAAATAAAATATTTAAGAGATATTATTATTTAAAATAATAAAATAATAATAATAATAAAGTAAAAATACAATTTAATATAAGAATATAAATAGAAATAATAATAATTATTATTATTATTATAATAATAAATTATATATTATATACTATAATATTGTTAATTACAAATATAATACGACATAATCAAATAATATTGATAATTATAGAAATAATAATAAAAATAATATAAAAATACAATATGCATTATTTTAATATAATAAAACAACATTAATAATAAATAGTAATTATTAATATTATTTTAATTATAAAGGTAATATAATAATATTATTAATAATATAGTATACATAACATACTCAAATATTGTTAATTACATTGCCAATTTGTTTTCTAATTTTGTCAAATGTGTACTATGGTATTTCATCTATATGGTGGTAGGGCTGTACACAAAAACCCACAACCCATCCAACCCTTTTAATTCATTCGACCCGACCCGTTTTTTACCAGGTTGAGATATTGTTGGGTTGGGTACGGGTTATGATTTTAATAAACTCGTTATTATGGGTTGGGTCATGAGTTTGCTTTTGATAACCCGAAAAAACCCATACCCGATTGTTTACTCCTCTCTTCATAAATTTGCAACATCATTTGATATTATTCGCCACAAAATATAGTAGTTTTAATATTGATGGTTGTAGAATAAGAAAAAAAATCATTAAAAAATGGTCAGTCAAATTTGTTTTTTAAAAGTAAAAATGATAAAATAAAACTTCATGTTCGATCTTTTTTTGTATATAAGATTTCACATTAATTTTTCTTTCAATAAGTTACAACATAAAGTTATCATATACTTTGCATCGTAAAAATTCAAAACTAAAATTAACTAATCTCTAAATATATTTATAAGTCATCAAATATTAAATTATTTTTATTTTATTTGTGTTGTTATTTTTATTTATAAACAATCAAAATCACAACCCGCATAATCCGTAAAAACCCGTACATAAAAAATAGATGGGTTGGATTGGGTTACGGGTGGGTTAACTAAATAAATTTTTTAACCCGATTATATCGAGTTGGGTTGAAATTTTGATAAAAAAATCATTAACCCGTCTGTTGTACACCCCTATATGGTGGTATATCAGAAGAGTCTCTTCTTTCATTTCAAATTTGACATTCCTTCCGTGCTAAAATAGAGCTCTATTTTGATATTTTTTGAGTGCCAAACTAATCCTAATAAACATGAACTAGGTTGTTAACAATAAATTATGGAACCTGTTTCAGTGGTCCAACTCTTCCTATTCATGTCCACAAGTTTCTTATGCGATTAATAGAGGTTGTTATTATTATATAATAATTCTTCAAGTCAAAAGGAGATTTGGAAATTTGGAAGTCTCCACAATGATCGAGATTTATTTCTACTTAATTATTGTATAATTTATTCACAATTAGATTTTGGAATCGGTACAGCTACATGACTACATCTATATAGAAAAAGAAAGAAGCTAGATTTTCCTCGTTTTAGATCTAGCTTATATATATATACACATGCTGAGAATATATTTCAGACATGCTGAAACATTAATTATTAAAGGATAATGTTTCGTAGATATCACATTTGATATCAATTATTGATACCGATTTTATTATGCATCTTTAATTGAGTTATCCTGCACATTATTTGAGTTATTATGCATGTTATACCATAACTATTTCAGTATAAAAAAATAACATGTATAACTATTTCAATACAAAAAATAACGTGCATAATAACTCAAATAATGTGCATGATAACTCCACTAAAAATACATAATAAAATCGATAATATGTATAACTATTTCGATACAAAAAATAGCATGCATAATAACTCAAATAATATGCAGAATAACACAACTAAATGTGCATAATGAAATCGATATCATTAGTTGGTATCAAATATGGTATCTACGTATCAGTTCCCATTATTAAATTAAACTTAAAGTTTCAAGTGGTCAGATAATTAAGTTTTGCATTCCTGTTGTCACTACTCTTGCGTGTAAATAAATTAACAAAAAGCACTATTTAATTTGTTTGGAACATGAAATTTCCAAGCGCGCATAACACTTAATTTCTTTATATATAAAGTAACGACTCATTTAATATATAGAGAGAATTAAGAGACGATAATTAATGGCGTTCTAAGAGAATTAACAAATTCATTGCCCATTTCATTTCCAAAATCAAAGGAAAAATCTCAATATTATTCTCCTCTTGCAATTGGCATTGATGAAGATTATAATCAGAATATCAAATAACGATGTTTTTATAAATGTCCACTATTAACTAATTATGAAAAATAGTATTTTTTTTTTTGTTGAACTTGACTAGTCATCTTAACTCTTGTTTCTATTTTTCATTTAAATTATGAATTTCTATAAAGATCTCAACAGAAGAGAAACAGAAGATTAAATGGAGCAAAATTGAGAAAGAGAACGGATTAGACCTTGAAAAAAACGTGAAAGAATAAACTTATTTCATTAATAAGGAATATTTTTATAGCAATGTTTTAAGAATCGGATCGGATGTTGACACGGTAACACTTCGGGTCAACGGTTCACTGGTCAGACCGTTAGATCAACTGGTTCAATTGCTAAATTTTTAAACACTTATATTAATCATACATAAAGTTTTTTTTATTAAAAAGATGAGAATTGTGTCCTCAAATTTCATTAAACAAGGCCTACTGCAAATTGCGAATAAGCGAGATTATGTACATATTTACATGAAGGATAAAAAACCAACCTAGTTTATCACTCTTGCAGCTTAGTTTGTCACTCTTGTGTGAACCACAACCTACCTTCCATTAGTATTTCTCTTACAAGCCCAAGTAAATTCATTTATTTCCCTTGAAAGATTCTACGGCACCGCTCTCTCCATATGACGAAACAGGTAGTTGCCTCCATATTTGTCCACTGGGTAGACGTCTGACTGATCAGAAGTTTGTCCGAGTCTGTGGAGCAGTATTGCATCCTTTGCGGTTCATCCTGCATGCTTGATGGTGATGTGTCATTGATGTATTCCCTAAGCGACTGTGTGAGATGACATTCAAAAAATAAATGCCTTGAACTTTCACCTGTAGATCTGCAAAGATAGCAAATATTTGGCATGGTCCAGCCGCGTTTTATCAGGTTGTCTGTTGTTGTGAGTTTATCTCGCATGAGTAGCCATAGGAAGATTTGCACCCTTGGTGGTACTTTGATTGCCCATACGTTTGTTGTAGGTGAGTTTATGGCCGGTACATTTACTAGAAATTCATAGGCAGATTTACCCGTGTAGTGTCCTGTGTTGTCTCTTAACCATTTGTGTTGGCCCTGTTGCACGGTGGCAATTGTCTTCCAAAAAACTGATTTGTGTGTTGCCTACCATGGTTTCTCTGCGAGGGAACTGATAGGGGTTGCCTGTCTCCACCATGCCTGCAGTCTAGTGCCCCAGTACCACATCCAACGCATGAGCAAGCTCATGTTCGTAAATTCCAAGTTTCTAATGCCCATGCCTCCTATTTTCTTTGGTCTAGTTACGAAACTACCATTTAAAGCCTTCTTTATTGGGAATCACGGTGGCCATGCCAAACAAAGTTTCTTCGGATTTTGTCTATCATCTTTAGTGCCCATGATGGTAGCAGGAACATTGTCATGAAGTATACTGTTATCACGAAAAGCACTGAATTCGATAGAGTTACTCTTCCTGCAATTGATAAGGTTTTGTCCTTCCAGCCTAGCAGTCTGTCTTGAATCTTTTGGACTAACTCCATGTAGTCACACTTCTTTAGCCCCTTATCTGATAAAGGCAGGCCAAGGTATTTTATCGAAAAGTTTGATGGTTTGTAGTCGAGTAGTGAGTGTTTGCAATGCTTCGAGGAGTATCGAGGAACTAGAGACCCGGGGTGGATAGCTTGGGTGATCTTCATTTGCACGTCATCATCAACAGTGATGCCAGATGCTTCGAGGAGTTCTTTTGCTTGCTCCTCAGTGAGCGGAGTTTCTTGCTCATTTGAAAGAAAGGAGAGCTGGGGTGTTGCATTCCTGCGCCTTCTGGGAGCGGTGTGCGCTTGGGTGTCTTGGTTCCTAGGCGTGGGTTGCGTCTAGGTGCAGGCAGTGATGCATGTTGTCTGGTACGGGCAAGGGGTGTCTGGTGGTGTTGGTTTGCGACTATGTGTTCATT
>CAXKVX010001568.1:0-20713 GCA_964058865.1 Eleocharis quinqueflora
ATGTCGTCACAGAGGAAGGATCAGCAAAGGAACCACATATGTTAATCTCCCTGCAACCACATTTTTCTTCATCTGGGCTATAGACCATCTGTGATGTAGGTTCTAAAAGCTTCGCTTGCATTATAGCAAAGATATCAACATGGGGATATAGTTTAGTAATCCTGTAGAGCCCATATAGACCAATTGTGCAAGTTTGTTTGTCTTGAATTTTGTTGAAAACTGCTGCTAGCTCTTGCTTGAGTTGAGCTTCGACAGAATGTGCTGTGACACTGGGATTGTTTGAAACAGTATCATCCCAATGTGTTTTTTAGATTAAACTCTTCTTTGGTTTGACAATTTGCAAAGCAAATCAGTACTAACATTGCACAATTGAGTTTTGGTGAGATGCATATTTATATAGGTACAATTTGATGATGCCAAGGTTTCATGTTGCATGTACAAGTCAAGATGATCATGAAGACATCAAGTGCAAGTAAAACAGAGCAAGACAGAGCCTTGCATTACCATAACACAAGAGAACCTGTCACAACGGGGCCCTCACCCGTCATAACGGTTCACAATCTGTCACAATGAGTTGAAGAGGAGAAGAGACAGAAAGGTGCCAACCTATCACAATAGATTATGTAACATGTTGCAAGTTTCTGTAACCAGCAACCCTGGTCAAGATTTCAAGACTCCAAAAAGTGCTCAACCTATATATATACTTGGGACATACGAACCAACATCACCAAGAAAGCCCTCCCAAGTTTTCAAGCACTCAATTGAGCACCATAAAGAGCACAAAAGTCTTCTCCTTCAGCATCCACACCTTGAGAGTGTTTAGGATAGTTAATTCTCTTATTGTCTATTTGTGAGAACATTTTGAGATTATTTTAGTTTGGTAAACTATGTTGTATTGTCAAGTAGTTCATCATTATCTTGGATTGTGTTGTCAATCAAGATCATTAGGCATTTGTAGAGCAATGTAGCCCCTTGCAAATGATTGAAACCTTTAAGATATGCTCTCTTATTGTAAAATATTGGTTTTAGTGAAATCGGTCACGGAAGGTACTTTTTATCCGGGGGTCCTGTGGAGTAGGCCTAGTTTGATTGTAGGCCGAACCACGTCACGTAGCGTGTTCTCTTGCTCTCTTGCTCTTACTCTCTATTTCACTCTACTTTTGCATACTTGCTTGATTTGTTGAAATTATTTTATTACTTGCTTGCTTGACTTAGCTAGGTGATTAAGGTGCAAAGTTATACTCGAAATTGTTAAACGCCTTCAGAATTGTTTTTAGCTTTTTTAGGCCCTTGTATAAAATAACATGTTTGACCCATCGAACCAGATGGAGTCAACATCCTTGCAACCGTTAGAGTTTGAAGATTAAGGTCAATGTAAGCCAAAATTAAGTGTGAATCACGGGACTGGTAATGATGTAGTTCCACCAGACCATACTTCACCTCTAAGCAACTCCTTCCTGAGTCCATCATAGATGTAAGCGACCTTGTCGAAGGATTGGGGGGTTCCATGGCTAGTGGTCAGGTCGGATTCCTTCATCGGAGGCGGAGAAGGGGAGGTTACATCTAGCGACGCCATTAGAGATGTAACTTCCATGGGTGAGTTCTTGGATCAGACCTTGGTTTTTTGGGAGGTCGCTTGTTGGATCCATCGAGTCGAGGTGGTGGTTTGTGGAGCTGATATTGTCGAGGCGAGGCATGATCGAGGGAGCAGCGCAACAAGCGAATAAGGCATAGGAGGAGTGACAGAGGAGGGAAGGGAGGATCCAACGGGAGGTCATCGCCGATGGCCTGAGAATGCTAGTAGAAGACAAGATCTAGGGTTTTGGTTTATTTTTGTTGTCTAACAGAAATAAGAAAGAGAAGGCTAGTGAGGGAGAGAAGAGAGAGTGTCAATGGATAAAGTGGAATAAAGGATAATTCTTTGAATAAAGATGAATAGAGTAGAGTAGAGATGTTTATTCTAGTATAGACTATAATAGAAGGAGAATAGGAGCATAGTTTCTGAAAAGACGCAAGTCTTATTCCAGTATCATTTTGACTTTGATATCATGTAGAGAGAAATAGTAATTTGAAGAAAATAGAATTGTATTAGATTGATTCTAAAAAAAATTTATATAGACATACATATAACTTTTATTGTAATCATTGAATCTAGATACTAACAACTAATAATATTATATGCTATTAAGTAACAAATTTACTGACTAATTCTATCCGATTCTAATTATATCAATAACAACTATTCTAATACAAAAGCGACCCATTGATGGTGCTAGCCCCAGAGAAAGTGAGCGAACTGGTGGCCTCAAATATTGCATTATATCATAAATCGGAATCCCAGAGGACACAATGCCAACTGGGGATTCGTATCTACTGCTCTTTTTGATAAAAGTAGGGTCCTGCTCTTTTCGATCTTGACCGTCCAATTTTGATCGAACCGTCCACATATGACAATCAGGAGGCTGTATATTTTATAAGTTTTTTATCTGAAATTTTAATGGTCCAGATCAGAAGAGCAGGGTCCTGCTCTTGCCCAATAAAAGCAGCAGATACGATTCCGCCAACTGGAGAGTTTATGTAAGGATTTATGAATTTGTTGGGGACCACCGACCACCTTCCAAATATAGAATTCGTATCCTTCGAAATAATACGGGGTCAGGAAATGTTTAGGGGCAGCACTGTTACGCTGTAAATTCGTTGTTACTGTAGCAAAAATACTGTGCGAGTAGCACTCGATGCTGTAGGAGCGATGAGAATGCAGAAAAAATCCACTGCTGCTGGCCATTTCAGGAGATGTGAATTTCCAAATATAGATGCATAGCTACTGCAACAGTGACTGGCATCATCCGTCGAGCCATTGTGAAGGTTTGTGTTGAAGCATGAATTGAGCAGAGAGTCGCTTCTCGCACTCACGTGAGGCTGCGGAGCAAGACGCACTTCAAACGTGGGGTCCTGCACCGACCAGTACGTTCCTTCCTGGAAACAGTGGAAAGTGGACCACTACATCTGCAACTGTAGAACATATTGAGTTGTTCGTCACATTAAATAGTGGACCGGCTCTATTAATAACCGATTAAGAAATATCACCCAGTAAAACTGTAAAAGCCATTCAGGCAAAGGAAATTATGATTAAAAGGAAGGTCTTACACGCAAATTATCTCAATCCCAAAAGGATCCAAACCCATTAAAATTAAAATATCCAGTTTCCCCAACTGGTAAATCAAGTTAACACGAGACAACGAGACAGCCTTATCCTCCTCCCCCCCCCCTCTTTAAACAGTTCAAAGTTTTCCCTTCTCAGTTCTCTCGATCAGATTCAGACCCAAGCGTGAAGCGGCCGATTATCAAGCTCAGAACTTACTCAGCATCTATGGCGACCACCTTCACCAACCTAGCCCCCTCCGCCTCTCCAATCGCCGCCGCCTCCTCGCGCAAATCGCCTTTCCTCCTCTCCTCCCCACCCTCCCTCTCCCTCTCTTTCCCCAAATCCACCGCCAAAAGATCATCCCACCACGCGCGATGCTCCATCTCCTCCATGCTAATTCCCATGGTCGTCGAACAAACCAACAGAGGCGAGCGATCTTACGACATCTTCTCGCGCCTCTTGAAAGAGCGCATCGTCTGCATTAACGGCCCCATCGACGACAGCACTTCCGCAGTTGTGGTAGCACAGCTTCTATTTTTGGAGTCGGAGAACCCCACGAAGCCCATCTACATGTACATTAACTCGCCAGGTGGCGTCGTGACCGCTGGATTGGCTATCTATGATGCGATGCAGCTGGTTAGAGCTCCGGTTACTACTCTCTGCCTCGGCCAGGCGGCTTCCATGGGATCCCTGTTGCTTGCGGCCGGTGCACCAGGCGAGAGGCGGTGTTTGCCTAATGCTAGGGTTATGATTCACCAACCATCTGGTGGGGCCCAGGGGCAGGCTTCAGACATCGCCATTCAAGCTCAGGAGATCTTAAAGGCTCGTTGATTTTCTCTGATATTCAGTTTAATTGACCTGCACTCAGTACTTCCTTTTCATGTGTTTTTGTCAATATACAAGAGAGAGGTGCTATACTGAGCCCTAATCTAATTTAAGAGTCCGAGATACAGATATCCAATTGAGATCCGTACTGGTTGATCAATCACAAAGTTATATTGCTGTAATTAGTTCCTTTACTTATAGATGTTCATAACATTTATGGTAAAATTGCCCTTATTCAAAGAGGAAAATTTCCGAAAATAGTTAAGAGATAGAAGGTTGGTAAAATTAGGAATACAGCATTAGGAATCCAATAGATGGCTTTTGTAATAAGAATTGAACATTGTCTTTCATTGAAACTGATTTGGAGAGTTGTGGCAAATTGAGGTACCCAAAACTTGTGGTGCTATAACCTTCCTCTTGAATCACAGCCTCAACTCTAATTGACACTCATAGTTTTAATTTGTTGGATCACACACCCAATTTATTTTATGTTTGAATAATAACCTAAATCTTTGAAACCATGGCAGGTGAGGTCCAGACTTAACAAGATCTACCAAAAACACACTGGACAGCTGCTGGATAAAATTGAAAATAGCATGGAGAGGGATTTATTCATGTCCCCAGAAGAGGCCAAAGAATTTGGCCTCATTGACGAGATCATCGAACAACGTCCAGCTTCCCTCGTCACCGAGGCCGTCAAGCCATCAGATGACATTCGTCGGGGTGGCGACAACAACAGGGGTGCCGAAGAGGCTGTTGCTGTTTGATTGTTTTGTATAACTAGGTTTCCGAAGGATAGCTGATAGATGCTTAATCTTATTTCCTTGGGTGATATTCGGGGCTCTTCTGGTTTCAATGTTGTTTGTATTATAGATGATTAAACTGGTATCTGACCATAGCAATGGATTTAAGGTGCCTCTTGTTTAAAGAAAATGCAATTGTTTGTAGTACTTGTTCCTGGAGCTTACATGAATGCTTATTGCTTACCTATTCTGGAATAAACATCCCGAATTGTATTTACTTGATCTAAGTGCATGTCGACTGTTACTTTCTTCCAAATATCTGATGGAATCTTTTTGACCCTAATACGTTTTGGTAAAACAATAATCTGGTATGAGGTTTATATTATGGAGTACAAGAGGTTTTTTTTTAAATTGATTTTACAAAACATCTGCAGTGATCTTGTGATTATTTAAAAACAAATATTCATTTATTTTGCCTTTCAAGTTTGAAGGAAACATTCACGAATATCACATATATTTTGTGTGGATCAATTAAAATATAATTTTTAAAACAATAATGCAAGTAAAGTTGCGGTGTTTCTAGAGGGTCGAAGCATAAGGGCATCTCATGGCTTTAACTCAAAAACATTCTTAGTTCTCTTTTAATTTTGATTTATCATGCTTAAAAAAACATATCAAAATCTTGCAAGAAATAAAAAATTTCTATTTTAAGATCTTTTACAAGTACATGTTTTCAATTTTTAAAGCCGATTTAATATAATAATATAATAATCAATGTTAATACATAAAAAATAGTCGCTTTCCAAAATTTAAAATATATATTTAAAAAACTCTAAAAATAGACACCTTTTGTTTCCTACAAGATTTTGATATAAAAAATTTGTTAAGCATCATGAATCAAAAACTAAAGATAATTAAGAATGTTATTGAGTTAAGAGCACGAATGTCTTGGTGCAGCACCATATCTTTTACTCTAATATTGTACATAATTGCTTTGTATTAAAAATATGTGAAAAAAGGAAAATCTCGAAGAATTTACTACATAAATATTCAAAAGTTCTTAGTTTTAGCGTGTGATCTTTGCTCACTCAACACTTATGTTTGTCGGATACTTCAAATGTCTCACCGCTTCAGTATCAAATACTTGTTGCACCTGTATTCGATACGATTTGCGTCCGATAATGACGTGGCAATCATAGTGCATTTTTTATTTGTTGCTTACTCATGCTGTCGTAAAGTTGAAGCCACTTCACATCAAAAGACACATTACTATTGTGTCATATTATCTGTTGCGTATAACAATAATTTGTGTTGTATTCATTCACTTATATATTGTCTTTCAATGTATTAAATTACTTTTGTTTTACTTAAAAGTTCAATATATATAGTGGCATTTGTATCTAAGAATTTTTTAAATCGTCGAATCGCCGCACTCGTATCATATCGGATAGATACCCGCATCCGCATTCGTGCAATATAGCTCAACACTGGAGAGAGCTTAGAGGGAACGCCTTCGTTATATATAATTTAGCTTGAGATTAATGTGGGAATTTCTAATGGTATAGTCACATGGAACGTGTTCGATAAGAATGAGAATTGGGGCAGAATGTAGAACTATTACGCTTCTCAGAAGTGTCGGTTTCAAAATATCAAGTACAAAAATACATTTTATTTCCATAAAAAATATACGCAATTCACTATTTTAAAACACACGAGCTGATGCTCTGAAATATCTGAGTATCGGACACCGTACCAGCTTTTCAAAGAGTGATTGCAAAATCAAACACGCCTATTTTTCTTCCATTTTGTCAAGTACTGAAATTTGAAGTAGGAACTCTTTTGATAGGTAAGGGAAGAAAAAATCAAATAATCACAGCCAAACTACGTACGCAAAGGAGGACAAACAATTACGCAATTACGAGAAGTTACCACAAGTTCACAATCAAATCCTACCTAAGTACTCGTGGGCTTATCAGTTTTAATTGGGCTGAGTTGGGCTGAGTTGGGCTGAGTTGGGCCTGTGGTCTTAGTGTTGTTACAGTTCTCTTGCTTCTGGTGCGATTCTGATATCTAGAGTTTCTTGTATTTTCTTAAGTGTATTATGTATATATGGTGATGATATTTATAAGTATTCGTGTACATTCTCTACTATAGAAACATATATAGCTTACCTATTTTAGATTTTTTTAACAATTTCCAAATAAATGGATCTTAGAGCATTTTTGCCTTCACTCTTTGACTGAGAACTGACACTTGATCATCAGTGGATACCACAGAGAAATTTGAACCACAATCTCATGACTTCTGTTTGAATATTTTATTACAGAGGCCAAAGAAAAAAAAATTATTCGAGTAATCATGTTCCTACTATTTACAATTCAGGGATAAGAAAGTAAAGAAAATATCTCTGATGTCCTCTATTGCATCCAGCTCGATATGCTGTAGGGGCAGTCGACAGAAATAAAGAAAATATTACTATTTGTAATATAAAGTTGCAGTGCCAAATTTCAAAGAATAACAAATGAAATTAAATTCATTTGCTTTTCTCGGCTTAGACAGAACAAATGATTTTATTTAAGCAAGCAAATTGCATTGCTCGGAAGCACAATAAAAAAACAACAGCATTACTTTTCTGGAAAAAAACAACAGCATTACTGATGCAATTCAGCTTGATGTTCCAGTAACTTGCTGAGCAGATTTTGTGAAGTACAAAGACAGACACAAACAAGCATAATGGACTGCATTGGCACGACCGTAGAACATCATTACCACTATTGATGAGATGACTATGAAGAGGCCTTGGAGCGGTCCCACATGTCTGCTTCGAATTCGGTTGAGGTCAGGCTGATAAACACGCCTCCGGGGACCTGTTCTAACCAGTTCATTTCTCAGATCATCAGATCTGTTGGATTCATTTCCTGAGCCCCGGCTGCTGGACCCAACTCGGCTGCTCCGAGCTCTGACAATCTGGCTTGGTGCGACTTCAACGTGAACTGGGCCTTGCCGTTGGGCCTGGCACCTGGACATGATGATGAAATTTTTGTGGAACTTTCTGCTTGAGAACTGCATATATATCAAATTAATTAATTAAGGCTATTAGAATCAAAATTTTAATGTTTTTTGTGTGCACCACCCTGTTCTAACTTGCTGAAGCAAAAATTCTCTGTGTGCAATTTAATCAGAAAATAGTTTCAAATTTAAAAAATCATTACAATTAAGAAAAAAAGTTGTGGTTACAAATTGCAAGGTAGCTAGATGGCTGTTCAAGGCATGTGATTTACTGTACTTTCAGTAAAATATTATTCGACTAATGGAAGTATTAGTTGGATATAGCCAACTGACCTTTAAAAAATGTTTTAATTCATAAAGTAATATATATATATATATTAATTGTCTTACAGATATTTGTTTTGTGAAGAAGCTTCTTAATTTTTGAAGTGGTGCTAATAACGTCGTTGAACATGAAGAATATGAAGAAGAAAGAATGGAGTGTTTAGCAATCTCGCCATGGCCTAGCAGATCCGATCTATCTGAATCTACTCTATCAGACGAACTACAACAAGAAGAAAGGCACGCGCAAGTTTTGCTTCTTTTCTTCCTCATCATCCTTGCTCTTGTTCTGGTGCTGATTCCGGTAGCAGAGGTGATCTCATTTCACGACTTTAATTTGCGACAAAATTAATTTATGAGTGTCAAATTGTTCTAATTTTTATAAAGGATTTGTTATCCTTGTTGATAAGAAACAACTGACTCTGCGTCACGTTTCTTGAGAAAAAAAAATATATATATCTATTTTTTCCTTGACAAGGCAAGTAATATTAATTCTGAGTCTAGAAAGCAGCTAGAAACGATTAATTGGATCTGACATTCTTCTTCGATTGTATCGTGTGAACTATTATATATTATATATGGAAGCTGATATACCGATCATGTAATAGATACTTTCATCGATCTCAATATAACGGGTTCAGTTGAGTTCAGTTTGCATGTTGTTTTTTTTGTTATGCCTGTTATTTTTGTTATTATTCATATAATTGATTGAACGCTCGACTGAATACAAATGTCAATACGCTCATCTATGCGGATAGGACGAATCCAGTTGCATTCATTTATAAAATTATTCTGATTATGATGCATGTTATTTTGATTATTGTGAATATTCTTTTTTATTTTACATGTAATTAACATGCAAAATAATATAAATAACATGCATAATCACACATTTATCTAATATAATTAACATGCATAACTAGTTATAAATACTTTCAAATGCATAATAATACAATTAACATGCACAATTCAAATTAATTAATTTATTATGTAGATTATTTGAATTCTTATGCATGCTATTATGTGCACTATAATAAAAAAACATGCATAATAATCAAAACAACACGCATCATAAGTAGAACAATTTTTCATTGAAATTCAACTGGACACGTCCAGTGCGTATCAATGATGAAATCGATGCTGGTATCGGCTGAACAATTTTACGCCAGGCCAATCATTTTAGTTTTGACTTGAACATGTAAATTTTTTGGTGGAAGAAATAATGGTTGCAGTACCCTTGAACGCTTGGTATTCTTTTTTTAGGATCATTATTTATCGTTTCCTTCAGTAAAATTGTTTGTCTAAGGGCTCAGAAGTTTTTGTAGATTTTAATAGTATGCACGATCGATATTAATGAGAAACTTTAAATTTGAGTAAAAGGTATAGCGGAATGTCCATAGTTTAGAGAAAAGAAAAGAAATGGATAACCAGAACTTTAAATTTGAGTAAAAGGTATAGCTCGATTTTAATGAGACACTTAGACATTATCATTACGGACAAGGAAATTAATTAATTGTTTACTGCATTGCTAATTCTAATGTGAGAAATGTTTAGTGCCAGAACGTATATATAACCATTACCATTGGCTAGAATTTTGACCATCAGAATTTAATTATTTTATTTTATTGTTCAAAGAATGTAAATAAGAAGTGAATACATGGATAAAAACAGAGCTTATGAGTTATGACAGACCAATTTTAGGACAAAAAGGAAATAAAAAAATGAGTTGGAAAGTAGTACGCATCGACCATCGTCGTCGAGGGTTGAAACTTGAAACTTGTGATAAAGTTTTAAGCTTGGAGCCTTGGAACAATGAAACAAGGCATCCAAACATATATAAAGAATTAGCTTAGCTACCTACCTGTTTGTCCTAAGATTATTTAAATTGTTTTGCTTTTCTTTTTTTTGCGGTACAAAGATGGTTCGCTGAATGGTGATTGGTGAACCATTTTCTTCAGAAGACCATGGCTATTGAGTATTGACTACGTACGTAGTTGATATAATATTCTATTATTATTTTTTATGTATGCTAGTTCCAAACTGTGCAAATCTCCAATTTTAAATAATTCGATCCCTCCCTAATAATTTGCTCAAAAATCATTATCATTCTAGCTATACCTCCTGTTTCCATTACTTTTGGGAAATAATATATAGTCATACGTACCACTATGCCAAATAACATGCAAGATAAAACTAGACTGCAGATGAAAGGATTCAACTGCCAGAGAAACCTATTAATAGTCCCCAGCAGAATCCTATAGACATGCATGAGCATAAGTGCATAACCAAATCCCAACTAACAGAATATTATCCTCTTGTGACATATATATATGTCAAATGGAAAATTAATTAAAATGTTTCTAGAGCCTAAGTTTACTTTTCGATGCTCCACGCTTGATAGTTATATTCATCCAAAATTGAGATTACTAACAAAACAGGCTCATACAACATCCACAGTTAAAATTTAATACCATCACATCGCAGGTGAACGACTTCCTCGCTTATTTTCTCTCTTCAATCCCCATCTCCAGTTGTCCAATAGTATTCATACTTCTTTTAGCAGCGTAACCGCCCCTGTTGCTTCCAGATGAAAAATTCCAGGTCTCCATATCTATCTGTTAGTTAGGTTTCAAATGCTGTGTTGTTCAATCTTTGTAATATGAAATAATAACGCGTTCTAGAAGAATCTCAAAAATTGATGGTAACTTATCGGATGGCCGGCTTCCCTTCCACAGGCGATTTTTAGGGCGAAAGCAGGAGCATTAAACAACGACAACCAAGCTCCATATGCCAAAACCTATAAACCCAGACATGCAACAGGAGAATGGCAGCAAGTGAGATTCCATCGTTCAATATCAAAGCAAAAATATCTACATCCGCTACTTCAAAAACTAAAGCACCTGTGGTAAATCAGGACATGGTGCAGCAAAATGCCTATTTAATCGAACCAAACCCAATCAAACAATTCAAAACAGAGCTCCACCTCCAAAAGCTCATAACAAAACACAACATCCAGTCCAAAACCACGCAGCAAAAAATCTCAAAAACACTCAGCCTCAACAGCAAAAAACCATGGACCTAGATTTCTTTGACCAAAGGCCAGACTCGGCAGACATTTTCTTCCCGGAAATGTCGGTTTATACGGACGACAATGCTTACTTACAACGAACGGGTGTGATAATCATCATACAGGGTGCATCTTCCCCGTATTTGCCACAACGTATGGCAGAGGCACTGGTAGACAACAACATATGGAGGACTGAAGATTTCAATGTGCTGCAAGCTAGAATTACACCCTACATTGTGATCTGCCCCACAACTCAGTGCCGTGACAATTTGGTCAGAAATGGCATTTACACACTGCACAATCCTTATGTGCAGTTTGTAGTTCACGAATGGCGTCCACACTTCGGCATGAGTCACAACCCTCCGACCCATCAAGTATGGCTTACTTTGCAAGGAGTACCTTTACAACACATGACGACAAGCTCGGTTGGAAGAATCCTTCAAGGATTTGGATACCATTCGACCATTCGGCAAGCAGTCAGGCAATTTCATGGAGATACTAGCACTGGTGGTCACAGATCATCCAAGAACAATACCGCATAGAATCTGGCTGCGAGAGGGTAGATACTATGCTACAGTTCACATTTCCATAAATAGATGGAGACAATGGTCAGACGATTCATTCTATCCATTCAATGAAGAAGGGGCACAGAGATGGAGACAAAATCATCAACACCGACGCCAAGACTGGTCGAACCAAGAACCTCCACCCAGTGGAGCATCTGACTCCAGGAGCTATTCGACAAGGTCTCAACCTACAACAGCTTGGAATCATGGAGTTGGCATGATTTGGCAGAGGAAAATGAAAACAGTAGCGAAGTGGATACCAAAAGCCACACAGAAGATGATCACACCGAAATCCTCGGTTGATCCTGCAACGCTGGTGAAATCAGTAGTTAAGTGGATACCAAAGGCCACACAGAAGATAATCACACCAAAATTTTTGGCGGATCCTGCACTGTTGGTGAACCCCTCTGACTTTGGTAACATAACATGGAAATCAATGCAGATAGATGTCAGCAAGCTGCCAGTATCAATCAGCGGAATCCATGAGGATTTGCTGTGTGAGATCAAGCTGACATTGTCAATCTCACAGCCAATAGGGACCACATACACCTCGAGCCTCACAACATTGTTCCTTGGGAGCATTGAACTGCCCAATGGACTGCAGGCATTAATGAGCCGTCCAACCATCAGGAATGAGCACATCAATGAGCACATTATTGAGCTGACCTATGAAATGCAAGTATTGAGCAGTGTGTTGTGCTCACATTCGACAGAGCTAACATTTATAAGGCCTACCCAAACAGGTTCCTTGTTGTTGGGCCTCAGCAATGACAATGGGCCTCTCATCTCAGCCACAGAGGAGGTCTCTCACTTGGGCTCACCCAGAGCTCAAGAAATAAATGAAGTATAGGGAAACACTGACTACTCAAAGGACAGCACAGCCAGCATAACCTGGAAGGAAAATGTGCCTCCAAATGACTCACCCAGTAAACCGACACAGCCAAGAAGAAGCCCAAGACTACAGGAAAAGACGAAGACACAGCTTACACTCACAGCAAGCAAGAAAGTTGCACACAAAGGGAAGATCAAGAAGCTCCCATTCGATCTGGATAACCAAAAGGAACCACTCAGTCAAGAGCAAGTTAAGGTGTGTTTAGAGACGTCTGGTATCATGGTCGATGACAAGATAGAGAAACTCATTGATGAGGCAATGCTGAACAATCAGGATTACACAACTGAGATAGACACACCTCCCACTACTCCTGAACATGACTCCATCCCCCTCTGCGTCTCCCGGGGATAGACATGTGGCTGTAAGTTAGCAAGCCTTAGTATGAAGTACAAGTTAGGAGTACCAAGGTTTAAATTGTATTTATATCCTCAATGTTATGAATGCAAACAAATCGTTATCAATGTTGACATGGAATGTGAGAGGATTGAATGATCAAAGCAAAAGATTCAAAGTAAAATCATATCTAACAAAAGCTAGACCTCACTTGATATGTGTACAAGAGACAAAATTGGATCACAAATGGGAAGAGAAATATTGGAAAAATGATTGAATCAGTTTGAGTATATCCCGGCAGTAGGGACGTCAGGTGGAGTGCTTATGGCATGGAATACTTCTACTTTTACCATCATTCAATCTCACATTGGTTTAAACTGCATATCATTGCAACTTCGTATTCACTCAAACAACTCGATATGCACAATCACGGGTGTGTATGGTCCACCGATGACACGTAATTGACACAACTTCTTCAATGAGCTTCAATCGGCACAACCACCTCCACACGTGCCATGGATGATATTGGGTGATCTAAACCAAACCATTCTGCAAACTGATAGATCGAATAGAGCTAGACGACCTGACAGACCTTTTCAAGCACTCGTTTCAGCACTATCTCTCATTAACTTACCACTACAGGGAAGAAAATTCACATGGTCCAATGGTCGAGAATTGCCATCTTTCGCTAGATTAGACAGAGTGCTCATCACAGCGGCATGGAACACAAAATTCCCAAACAATGCACATACAGTCTTATACTCCTCGCTCTCAGACCATTGTCCAATCCAATGCCTCTGCAAAACGAATTTTCCATTGCCAAACACATTTAAATTCGAAAACAAGTGGCTGCAGATACATGAATTCAAGCAACTGGTTGAACAAGTATGGTTAGAAACAAGCTTGGCAGAAAATGCAGTGCAATTGGGACAAAAGTTCACTTATCTCAGAAGAGCAATCAAACAATGGGACAGGGATAGAATGGGAAACCTTGATTATCAACAGCACACAATTACACGAGTACTCCAATGGATTACGTTGAGGGAAGAGCATATGAGGCTAACTGCTCTAGAAAAGACCCTCAGAACACTGTTACAACAGAGATCTGAATTCCTGAAAAAACTCAATGAAATAAAGTGGAAACAGAGAGCGAAGAATCAATGGCTCAATCTTGGAGATAAGAATACCAGTTATTTCCATGCTGTTGCATCAAATCAAAAGAGAAACAACTCGATAGCCATTATAACATGGGAAGGCCAAACATATGAACAACATTCAGAAAAAGCCAAAGCTTTATTTGATTATTTCTGTTCACTGGTGGGAACTGTACAGCAAGATTCATTCGATTTCCATCACCAAGCCATGATGCAAGAGGCAAATATATCTCATGAAGAGGCACAGCAACTGGAATGCCCAATCACACAGCAGGAAATAAAGGAGGCGATTAAATCATGGAAGATAGACAAGTCCCCGGGGCCAGATGGCTTCACAGGAGATTTCTACAGAGTGTTTCAGAATCTTCTTTTGCCAGACATTACTGCAGTGTTCCAGTCAGTACATCAAAATCCCCACACCACACTAGCACCTTTAAACAACTCATACATTGTGCTCATACCTAAAAAAAAGAGTGCTACAACCCCACTTGATTACAGACCCATCAGCCTACTCAATGGTATACAAAAGATATACTCAAAGATTATGGCATCAAGATTACAGATAGTAATGAACAAGTTGCTGATACCAACACAAACAGGATTTCTTAAGGGGAGATCGATCACACATGGCTTTCACTATGCACGACAAGTGATTCAAGCGGCCAAAAAGCAAGGGGTAAAAATGGCGGTATTTAAGGCAGATATTTTCAAAGCCTTCGACACACTAGACTGGATGTTCCTGCAAAGATGTTTACAAGCTCGAGGGTTTCCTCAATCATTGGTCAATACAATACATAATAACATTTTGCAAGGAACTTCAAAAATCATCGTTAATTATGTGGCTGGCAAAGATATCATACTGAAAAAGGGGGTGCGCCAAGGAGATCTGATTTCTCCTTGTTCAATATCGCAATCGATTTCTTGGCAAGATGGCTACATAGGCTCAATCAGCAGCAATTCATTAGCCCACCATTCCCGGAGTGCAAAACATGCTTGTTATATGCAGATGACACGCTATTTCTCATAAAACCAAATTCAGATCAAATTCAAAGGTTGAAACTGGTTTTGGCCATATTTGCAAAGATGTCAGGTTTACAAGTAAACATGGCAAAATCTGAAATTTTGGTCACTACATCCAGCCATCAACAAACAGAATTACTGGCAGCACAGATACGATGCAAGGCTACCTAATTCCCGCTAAAATACCTTGGGCTTCCATTGTCAGACAAAACACTCAATCAATCGGCATATCAATCTCTTATTGATAGGATACATGACAGACTGCCGGGATGGAAAGCACAACAATTGTCCATAGCGGGACGTCTGGTATTGGTTAACGCAGTCTTGACAACAATACCAACTTACTTCATGACGGTATTTCGACTGCCGAAATGGGTAATTAAAAGAATAGACCAAATACGAAAAACATTCTTATGGCATGGACACAAGACAAACACTCAACAGACCCGGTTCCTATACATGATTGCTTGGCAACAAGTAGTTACACCCAAGAGACAAGGAGGACTAGGCATAAGAGATTTTGAGATGACCAATATTGCATTGTTACTAAAATGGGTATGAGCTTGGCAAACAGATCAGGGGGCTTGGTGGAAGGAAGCAACAACAATGGAGAACTCGTGGGATAGGCCATGGGAGGATCAAAATGCATCTAAGTTTTGGAAAGAAATTGGTAACATAATACATGCATACACATGCTCCACGAAACACATCATAGGAAATGGTACAACAACTAAATTTTGGCACGACAATTGGTTAAATTACCCATTGAGCACAACCTTCCCTACTTTGTATTCAGCATCGGAACAGAAACACAACTCAGTTAGTCATTTCTTTCAACAAGGAAGGTGGGAAGTGTTAGGCCATCAGACAGACAATGCAACAAACGATCAGAGGGACATGCTTCTATACAGGCTTCTACACATACTAGATGGGGTAATACTAGATAACAACAAAGAAGACCAAATTTTATGGTTAAGAGGATCAACACACTACACAGTACAATCAATGTACAACTTTCTGAAAGATTCACCAGCCCCTGTGACACACATACACAATGTGTGGAAGATCAAAGTACCTCCACGAGTGCGAGTGTTTGCTTGGATTCTTTTGCAAAACAACACTGTGGATAATTTAATCATAAAAGGGTGGCAACTGATCAATATATGTGCTCTCTGTGAGAAGGATTGTGAAACAGCTGCACACATGTTCCAGACGTGTATTTACACCAAGAATATTAGGAAATACATCAGTGATGAAATTTACAGGGGCACACCGACAGCATACAATACTACATAATCACTCACGTTGATGACAGACACAAACCAGGAAATGCAAACACGAATGTTGGAACTTACAACTGTGTTTGTCATCTGGCGTGAAAGATGCAGGCGTATTTTCTCAGAGATAGAACAGAGCGAAATTCAAACGATTAGAGAGATATGTGGAGAGTACAAGACATGGCTCGGGAATGGCTAGGAGGAATGATGCAGCCCTTGCTTTTTACTTGGATTAATTTGTTTTTGCATGTTTCTTTCTTTTTTCTACGTTTTTTTCCTTTTTTTTTTTTTACTTGTTTCTGTTAATTTCATTTTGGTCACCTCACCATTGTAAATACTTTCACAGTCGGTCACACACGTGATTGACAAATAAAATTTGGAGGCATGACCTCCATTTTTTCTTCAAAAAAAAAAAAAAATTTAATACCATGAATTTTTTTATTAGTACTGTGAAATGCGAACCATTTACTTCGAATTTTCTCCCATTGTAAACAAATGAAGTCAACACATCACATACGGTGAACATGAAATTAAAGTTGAGTGGTTTGAAAGTCAATATATACTTGAAAAATGCTATCGAGATAATTAATATGTCTAGTCTAGCTCATTTCGACGACGCGCGCATTTAAACAATTGATCGCCATCATATCTTCAACCAGTTCTGTCTGGTTGACAAGTTAACTCATGAACTGGTCAAAACTAATTTAAACCATGCATGGCACAAGAGAGACGAGAGTAGTAAGACTAACACAGGATTTCTAATTAAGGACATCAATGTTTGTTGTTATGCATATATGCACCTGAAAAGAAAAAAATGAAGCTTTAATTAATAGGCATGATTTGAAAAACATGAAGGGCATCCAGTTAAACTCGAACTGACTGGGATAATTAAACTCATTCTACCACTTAAATTGGATTGCCTAGAAAGCAATCAGAACTAATACAATATAAACATGTATACTATGAGAGCTAGAATACTATCACCTAATATTCACAGCACTAATTATTCAGTTGCTTATTTCTTTAAAAAATCCCTAGCTTTAATTCACAAAATTGCCATTTAACTAAAAGAAGCTGGTAACCGGCTTGTTCTTGCCCCGTTCAAGAAATCCACGTTGCACCACGGTTTGTTTGTGCATTCTTGAGTTCAAATCAATATCTTTATTCCCCATCTTTATTTGATCCTTATTCTCTGCATCTGAGTAGAATCTCGAAACAACGTAGAAATAAACACACATGCTGAAGATGGCAAAACCTCGACCGAACAGTAGCACCACGATAGCTGCCACAGCAATTATTGGTATAATTTTAGACGGGTTGGTCTCCCCAATTTGTCCTCCATCAGGATTCACTATCCTTGGAGGTATTTCTGGCGTGGAATGACGGCTTGTCAAGGGTGAGTTGCAGCTGCTAGGGTGGAGCTGTGTTTTGGAACTGACTAGATCAAGCATCCTGCATAGAGGTGCCGATTTCGAAAGCTGCTGAATATTTGATGTCATGTTTTGTACTGGTAATGTTGCAGCGTCACTTGTTGTTTTACTTGGTGAATTCGATTTTGGTTGCTGTTGCTCTTTGATTTGATCAAGAAAATCCTCAGATTTGCTCTGTCCTTCACAATTATTCTCCTGTTAAAATAAAAAATTGAAGATTTGAGTTATTCAAGCTCAAATAATACTTGGTTATTCTGCTGTTAAGGAAAAAAAAATATAAATTGGCATGCCACGAAACTGCTGCCAGATTAAGATAAGACATTTGATGCATGCAGGTTTAATTTTTCATTGAAAGGTACAAGTTCAATTAACGTATGAAAACAAATGAACTACCAATAATGGTTCAATTTCGCAATAAAGAAATTAAAATACTAAATCGTAACAAAAGAAACCAATCACTAACCGTTTTTCCATGAGAATTGCGCCTCCTGACCTCTAATTCCACTGCATTTTCTGCAATCTCGATTGGAACTGTTTTTTTCTTCCTAGTAATTCTTGACAAAACCTTCTTCCGTACCGGTTTTCCGATGAACTCCTTATCGGTGCCATCCAAATCATACACACTTGGATCAGCAAAGCATGAAAAACCACAACTCCACCATCGGTTGTTCTTCCCATTATCCTTTCCACGCACTGTCATCTTCTCTTTGAACTGTTAACGATAGAAGAAATTAAGAGACGGAGAAAGAAAAGGTCACTTTTATAATAGTTAAGGATGCTATTAAAGAAAATAGAATATAGAGGAAGTTCAATTGGCGACATGAAAGCGAAAGAAAAGAAATAAAAAATGAAGAATGAATTAAACAAAATTTAGAGAGAGAAAGAGAGATGCATGGTTACCTATGGTGAAACTTGTGACGCGACTCTGTAATGAAGATGTGCTAGTGTGCGGGATCGCAACACAGTAGCGGTTAAAGCGACGCGGCAGATCTGGACCATTTATTTGAGATACGACTCCGGATCGAACGCGCTAGATCTAATAAAAAATCAGAGACAATCAAATCGAACGGGCTGAGAATCGATGATTTACATTTGGCACGACTGGATTGGAGAGGATCGACACCATTAGTTGAACAGCCGCGCCTTCCGAAGGAGGGCGATTTCTGAATTCGTGTCTGACACTCTGAAGTCTGACCCTAGAAAAATAAAAACTTTGAATCCTCTGTAGTCTGTAGCCTATATAGTGTAAGTAATGATGTATCAAGTTTCTGACACATCGGCTGTGAAGCCTGTTACTCACGATCACGATCACGATCACGATCACGATCACCAAGTTTCTTTCTAGTACGGATGGATGATAGATCTGAAGACTTGATTGAATTGAACTGAATGATGTCACCTCTTTCGTCAACACTCGATTATAGATTTATAGCGAACGGCGTATTAAGATATGATATGTTTTATTGGATGGACTTGACCAAGCGCAGCAAAGGTTAAATAATATTAACAAAATATTCCTGACTTGCAACACAAACTAAGATTTTTTTCTACTCCCATTTGAAGAAATCACTAATTCAGCATGAGGAATTAATATGAATGCAAGCAAGCATGCATGCATAATTGTATATTTACAAATATGCCATTGGATCATGTCGCAGTCCCACTTAATGTATATTAATTCTAACGAAGAAAATGTTTATATATTAACGGCCAAAGTTACTTTCAATTCCTTATATGATTGGAGTTTGGAGTTTGAATATCCCATTTATCTGCCTAGAATCATATGTTATATATACATGAACTATTTTCTCAAAAAAAAATATATATATATATACATGAACTATGTATTAAATAATCCTTGGTCTCTTTTTCTATCGTTTCACTTGCCATTCCATTAGATGGGCTCTTACCAAATTAGTGGTCAATTACTTAAAAGACAATACAACGGAATGTTCTCAAATTTTTTTTTTTTTTAGTAAGAAAGTTCTCAACATTAATTTATATTCCACAAGACAAAGAGCACAATAATAAGCCTGTTTATTTGATTGAACAAACAACTTACAAAAACAAAAACTCAAATTTAATATTGAGAAAGTTCTCAATATCATTTATGATTCAACAAGACAAAGAGAACCTTGTTTCTAGTAAGCCGATATATTCTCTAAAACTAAAAATAACATATTTCTTTCTCCTAAAACTTAATTATTTGTATTTGGCATTCAAAATTCCAAAAAATCTCATATTCATCCAATATAAATTCAAGATATTTCAAATATTTTCAAATATATAATTAACTCATGAATAAACTTTTAAAACTGAACAATATTAATCAACAAATTATTACCATGATAAACCTCTTCCTCTCTGCCTGAAGTGTGAATATTTTTGTAGTGTTGCGTCCAAAATCCAAACACAGCTACACAGAACAGTTTGTTGTATAGGCCCCAGCCCCCAAGACCAAGTATGTAGGCATGTAGCATTGAAATAAATTATTATATAATGCAACTTAAAGGCCCATAAATAAATAGGCCCAAAGCACAACGGGTCAGAATTGAATTGAGCCCAGATCGCTTTTACTGGTAAGTTCTGAGCATAAGAACTTTTGTTTTTCATTAACTTTTATTCGATGTATTTATATTTACACTTATTTCTTCGGAGATTTGACTTCACCTTGATTTCAGTGGCTGCGGTTCAATTCCAGTTTAACCAAGATATAGAGTTTGTTACTTGTACTTTATTTGGTGTGAATCAAAAATCAAAATGTCGCAGATGTTGGGTATAATAACTGAAAAAGTAATTCTTGCTTATCTGTTCTGCAGTACAGCTATTCCTGCTACTCAACCTTTCACCCTCCATGAACTGTCTCAAGCTCTAAAAGACCGAATAGGGTACACAATTGATATTAAACCATCCCAAATTCCTCACAAGGAT
>CAXKVX010001569.1:0-65848 GCA_964058865.1 Eleocharis quinqueflora
CGTCTAGTATCTTCAATTTCAAAATTCATTATTTATTATTTTTAGAATTGACTCTGTATTAAAATTGAAGAGTACCAATGCCATAAATCAAAACTTGATTTTTAGAATTTACAATAAAAAAAGAGCTAAGTTGTGATCAATTCATTATTTATTGTGATCTCTATATTAAAATCTTTTTGAGACCTAATTTTATATTTTTAGAATTTTTTATTATTTTTTAGAAAGATAAAAAATAATTCATATTGAGTGATCCAGAAATCCTTACATTAACCAGTTTTCCATTCCTTCAAAAAATAGTAAAATATATTTAAAATTTAATCTCAAAATAAATTTTAATATGAAGATAAAATTCAATGTTTTGAACCAATTGTTTGGATATCAAAATTTGAGGCACGCAGACAAAGTACCACGTGAGCCAAGCTCTAAAAAATAACGAGTTTGGAAAATATGATATATCAAAAAGCTGATGGACAAGTGTGATAAAAGAATACAGGAAATAGGCATTCATACTTGACTCTGTTTTTGCTACATATTTTACAAAATCAGGCTATAGCCACAAACAAACAATTCTACGAGAAATCACAATCAACAACAATCATATCAAATTTCCTGGTGTGTTTTACTAACTCTTATGTTCCCATTCCCTAGTTTGGTTCAATGGATTCTTCCCTGTACTTCTTACATTTCTTTTGTTAATTCGAGATTATGCATTTTTACCCAAGAAAAAGAATAAGCATTAAAAATAAAAGATTCTTCACCTGTACTAAACTAATATAACCTTCTCAAATCAAAACAAGTCTTAAAGCTTTGACAATGAACATACACAGTAACAAATTCATACAGACTCCAATGCAAAATTTTGATAAGGAAAAAGGGAAAAAAATACAAACATTAGACCAAAGCAGTGTGAGCAAACTATTCCTCATTCTAATCGGTCTCGTCAATTACTTTGGTGCCTAGACCCTTTAGCCCCTCTACCGGTACCTCAGCAACGGTAACAAGAGAGTAGAGCTCCTCCTTGGCATCCTCTTCGTCATTTCTTTTACGGGAGATGCGCACACGTACGCGCCTGGGAACGCTTCTGATACCCTGGCTCCATATCTGCTTGTTCAGCTTCACATCGATTCTGATATCAGTGGTCCCCATGGCCTTCTGGGCAAATTTGCGGATCTCCTTTAAGGCCTTAGGAGCTTTCTTCTTAAATGTGCTACATGTTCCGAGTGCAATGTAATTGATTAAAATGATGCCATGATGAAAATAGTTATAGAATAATAAGATTAATACATTAGAGTGGTTGGCTACATATATCTATCTTGTACAACGACTGACACTATGCAGCTTCTGCTCTACACAATACAGCTAACAACTGAGTACAGTAGAGAATTGAGTTACAAAACACAACACAGTTCAATGTTTCCGATATGGTAGAACGATTGGTATGTAAGAAACCATAAAAAGGTAGCATTTGGATCCAGGGGCAAGTCAACAGTAGGTATAATATATGTCTATATCTGTAACTGTAAACAAGGAACGAAATGATTTCATCATAGATCCCTATGTTAATTGCAATAAATAGCAACAAATGAAATCCCTAATGCAAGTATTTAGAAGGTATATCCAATAAAAAATTAATAAACAGTAATTACTGGCTGCGCTCCACCATTTCGGATCACATTTCTACACCTTCAGTACATTGATAAATGCACCATTACAGATAGAATAAAAACATATTCTACAAAATAAACACAAATGAAGTCGTGCAAATCAATTAAAGAAGAAACATAAGGAGGGAGAACGAGTACCAGCCATGGAGACGCTTGTGGAGGTTGATTGTGTACTCCCTGGTAACCACCTCTTCCTTCCTCGCTCCTTTGCTTCCCTTCTCTACCATTTTCGCCGCCGCCCCTATCTCTCTTCGTCCCTCTTTTCGGAGAAAGTCGGAAACCCTGGTCAAGTGCGGCTACAGAGAAACCCTATTTTTCAGATTTTGCGATTTTATAGTCGAAATTAGGCTTTTTTGGGCTGATCACAGGCGACTTAAATAAATCCGGTGATGGTGTTTGTATTTCAAAATACAAATGGGCCTATATTCTGATCCCCCACAGTTCATTTTCGAGTTGTTATTATTCATTTGACATCTTTAATGACATTTTGCTGAAACTGAACTAAATCACAGCAGATTTTTTAGATATGAGATTTTATTATCTAATTACCACCTTCTCAATCCGTAAATGCTGACAAGTGATAAAGCACTGGGCTTGCAAATGCGCTCCGCGCATATACATGCAACAGGAAAAATCATTACCACCCATCGAGTAGCAGAGAGAGCACGAAGGCAGCATGAAAAATCAACGAAAAAGAAAATTGGAATTGTTGCGAATGAGAAACGGAGAAGTGACGGCAATGTCTTCTTTACTGGAAGATGAAATACAGAGGACACGCGTCAACCATCCGAACAAACACACGACGAGCGGTAGAAGAAATCGGCAAAAAAAGTCCTGCATTGTTGCGAATGGACAGTATAACGCGTCAAACATTCAAAGAAACACGCAGACAGAGACAGAAGAATCGCGAAAAGAAAAAACTGCGCCAGAAAAAAAGGCCTGCGAAAAAAGGAAAACGGCATTGTTAATGAATATTAATTAATATCGGTCAGAATTTGATATATTATACTAAATATTTTTTATTTAAAATGATGTTTTCACTTAATAAGAACATATATAATAACATGAAAAATCTAATCTCAACTCAAGGTCATAACTAATATAATTAATGCAATGATCGATAACTCTCACGTGACATGTAAATAAATTTGTGCTAAAAATTAAAATTAAAATTAAAATTGTTAAATGGAGTAAGAGTATAATTTGAACAGATTCCAGTTCCAAACTTGCAAATCCATCAAGATGCGATGCAATTTCGGGCTAATGAGCCGATAAAATGAATTGAATGTAACTTCATGCTTCATATAATCATATTTCTGTTTATGTTCTCTTTCTGACTCTTTTTTTTTTATTCATCTGACTCATTGCTTGAACTGTTGTACAAAAGCTTGAGGGGTCGAGATGAAACGAACCTATTTAAAAACCTTGTTCAACTAGCCCAATACAGCCGAATAAAAGACTGGTTAACTTATCCTTTAATTTATATTTAACTATAGTTCATCCAAAAAAAAGATGGTCATAACAAATAGTTGAGTACCCATTACAAATATAGTTTATCCTAAATTTCTAATAATAAGTTAATTCACAGCTTATTTCAGCGCATTATTGAATATTTGAAACATATTTTTATAAAAAAAAATGACGAATTGAATGACAATACCCAAAAAGAACAGAACTAAATAAATCATTCAAACAAATCCCGACGTCCGATATTCCCTCATCAATGTATATAAATAGCCTCTTTCTTCCTAATTTGATTAGGCGGTTTCTAAATTTTCCCCATCCTCCCCTCCCCTCACATCCGCCTCCCCCTTCCTCCGCCAATCTGAATTCCTCTCCGATCCAGAGGAATTTAAATGGGCACGCTTGGCCAAATCCTTGAATTGGATGAATCCAGACTCGTCAAGAAATCGGGCATGACTGTCTCCCTCCCATGTCCATGGCGCGAATATATGTTTCCTAAACCCAAACCTGACACCTATGTGTTGGAAATATTTGGTGAAATGGAATTTAGAGAGCGAAATTTCTTAACTGGAGCACCTTCCCCTATCCCCTCCCCTTTCCCTGACTCTACTCCTACATCATTGTTGTATTCTCCTCGATTTGACAGCAAGGAAATTCAAGATGTTGAAGAGTCAGAGGGTCGTGAAAATATTGGCACATGTGATAGAAGAACGTGTCTAAGATGTAATAATACGATTGTGGGTTCGAGGGTTTTTGTTGATAGATTTCCGGCACCAATTTCGAGTATCGGGAAAAACGGAAAGCCGAAGGTGTTTTATCAGCATATTAAGGAAGAAGGGAGGTTTGTGCTGAAGGAGATAAAAATGCCGAATCAGCAATGCATGCATGCATCACGTGAGAATGGTCGCCTCTTGCTTCAGTTGAGCAATCCCAACAGGCCCGATGATGATGCGTAGTATATTCGGATGTGCAAATTGTGCAAATTTTCAAAGACAGGAGGGTGCTGGATCAGTTGTCTAAGTCTCGGTTTCGCAATATATGTCGAGGATACATGGGGGGGGCGAGTAACGGAGAAGTGAGTTTTCTTTGTTTGCTAGAGGGGTTTTAGTTTCTGGTTTCATGGTTTGGAAGGATAATAAACTAATAATGGGCTGGTGATAATCTGGTTACTGGTACATTAATTAGTTTTGGATGTAGGTAGCAATCATTGCGTTCAAGAAAAAATTAAAAGGGAGAGTGCAAAAAAATGTTCTTTTGTATGAATAAAGAAGAAGATAAGTTTGATTTATGACTCCTCTATATTGATTCCTTCAGGAAAATAAATATAAATCTTATATGATTGTAGTTGAGTTGTACGTCTAACTTCTTTGTTCAGAGAATGTGCAATTACCCTAATTCGGTTGAAGGAACTAAGTCATGGATTTCAATGCAAATTTTCTCTCAAACCTTCCTTCTGGTCCTATCTTTAGCGAATTTTATTGCATGTTGTCATTATGAATGTCGGATGCACAACATACTAACCACAATTGCAATCAACCGAGCACCAAGCAAGTTGATGATACTTCTATGCAACCGAGAACTGTAGTTATTAATTTTGGTTGGCTTTCTACATATGTTGATCTTCATCAATGTCAACATTTTTTATTTGAGATTGTAAATTTATTATCTTTAAGTACAATCTTTATTGTTTTCATTTTGATGTACCCTGAATGTAAAAGAATAAAGTTGCTAATGCACACAACTGAGTGCTAGCTAGCTAGACTTTGTTGTGCTGGGGGACAATGTTGTAACCTCATCCATGAGTTCACTGTGTGCATTATGTTTTGGATATGGAGAATTGTTTTTTTAGACAGTCAGGCAAGTTCATTCTTTGCTGTTAAGTCTGACTGATTTAACTATTCTAAAAGGTGTCTATTCTTAATTACTATGTGAACTTCAAATTTAGTAATTGATATTCTGGTAATATTATGGATGTGCTACTTCTTGACACTATTAGTAGTACTCCTATACAACTACATCTGTAATTGCAATTCTCATTTTTTTTTATTGTTTATATCATTACCATCATCATTGTTATTGGTAATATGACTATTGAGTTTTTTTGTGTGTATGTGTTTGTCTGTGAGTGCATTCAGTCTTAATTTTAGCCTTTGCTAAAATTGGAAGCTATCATTCATGTACATTTCAGAATCATAAAAATAGAGAATCTATTTTGACTGCATGCTATATTATAAAATAAGAAAAAATAAAGGATAAATATGTCTTTTCTACTGTTCAATATCTCATCATCTTATTTTAAACAGTAAGTAATCTATATTAATAAGAGGTGAAATATAAGGATCGATAGAGTATTGTATTTAGTATTTACAATGAAGTCTGAATGTTAGCTTTTGCTTTAAGAATTGTTTCATCATCTTATTTTAACATATTTAATTTGTTATATATCAAACATAGTGGTATGTGGCTGAAATAGCAGCTGAGGGTTTTGGGCTTTTAAAATTTAGGGGACAATTGAATGCATTTATGGGCAATTCTACATATAGATGCAACAGTTGACTATGAAGCAGATGCCAAACTTGAAATATGAGGTAGATATAATATGTTGGCCGGGTCAACGAAAGGCTCCTGTTAAGAATAAAGTCATCTATAAATGGCTAGTAGATAGAGGGCAGATAATTGAACCCATTACCAAAATATGACAATTGCATATACCTTTGAAAATACGAATATTTTTGTGGCTACTTAGTAAGAAGAAATAACTTGTGAAGCTAAATTTGAGAAAGATGGGATGGGAGGGGTCTATTACTTATGAATTCTGTGATAGTAGTGAATCAATTGATCATTTGTTCTTTAGATGTAGAAATATTACAAAAATCTGGCTATGGTTGCGTAATTATTTTGGTTGTTACATTATACTTGAAAACATGGATTCATTATATCATATATTGATTCATTTCAAGAATGGTAATATGGAGTTTATGTGTATAATCAGTTCTGCCTTGTTATGAATATGTTGGATAACAAGGAATGATTGGTCAGAAGCACGGACGCATAACTTGCAAGAGGCACTAACGAAACTGGATGGGAGAAGATAACCCAAAAGAAAGATGTCTGACTTTGGAATGAAGGGGACTGCAGTCTGCAAGGGCTCTGAAAGTGTCTTCATAGTAGAAGAATTTTATCATACTTTATTTGCTTTCATTTGCTTCGTGTTGAACTGCAGTTGTGATGATGCTATTGTAGTTGTCTGGTTTAGATACAAACCAGTTGAGTATCTAAGTGTAATAAGGGAGTGCATTTTGATGTTGAGAGTTTGGGTATTTAGATAGCGATGGTGCATCGGTATCATAGATAGTGGTACTGGTGTCTCACTGATTTGGTTGGGCAGAATAGGAAGTGAAGGTGGCTTGGTCCTCATTTTAAATCTTTCCTTTTATGTACTTTACTTCTTCGATTTATAGTAAAATGAAGTAGTGGATTTTCCCACTTGTTTCAAAAAAAAATATATGTATATCAAACACAATCAACACATTTTCATTATCGATATCATAGATAGTGGTACCATTGCCTCACTAAGTTGGTTGAGAAGAATAGAGGGTGAAGGTGGCTTGGTCCTCATTTTAAATATTTTCTTTTATGTACTTTACTAGTTTGTTTTCTAGTAAAATAAAGTGGTGGGTTTTCCCATTTGTTTCAAAATATATATATGGAAAAAAATTTGCATACTCCACCGGATTACTCAGTGTATCTAATTCCATCAATCACATGCATTATATATCATAATAATATATAATTTTACTTTTTTTAATTCTCTAGATTCAATTCCACAATCACCACTAGCTGGAGTACGCAGGTGTACCGAGCTAGTGGAGTATGCAAGTTTTTCCATATCTCTTTATACTATTAAGGAGCTTCAAAAGACAAAACACTCAGTGGCTGTGATTAAACATGTTTAAGGCGGATGCAACAAGAACCATCCGATTAACCCTGCTTAGGGCGGATGAAACTAGAACCGTCCGATCAAATTGCTAATGCACAACGTCTCTACCAAAATTTCAGACTTCTACACAAAGGCTAACACGGCATCGCCACAATAAAATCGAATCATTTCTGTATTTGAAAAAATCACCCGTAATTTCATACCCTGACGCAACTCTCTGATATAATTCTGACCGCATAATTAAAAACGAAACGAGAAATGAATGCTTCTGCAATTTAATAACCTCATGTACTCCTGCCAAACATGATTAATTTTCTCTGAACAATCACGGACCTATTTTATACCAGTGCATTAATTTTCATACATGATTAATTATTGTTACATGATTAATTATTGCTACATGATTAATTTTCATACCCGTGCATATTTTATATTTTTATGTTATTTACACTTTTGAGCCAACAAAAAAAAAACAATCTCATTGGGCATATAATCATTTGCTTGCGACGGATATTTCAACTGTCCATTTTAATCCCCAAATGCCGGAATATGATGACTTGAGACTTAGGTACTTGTAAAATTAATATTTCAGATACTCTCTATCTTCAAATCATCATTATTATAACCAACTTCAAGTTTCGTGATTTAAACAATTTGTTTATTATGTGCAGGCTCAGCATGTCATGAGGTTCTACCAATTGTGGTGTCAGCGTATTGGAGAACTAATTCCTTAAGTAGAATTTTAGGTTATTTTTTTAGATGTGTATGAGGTTACTGTTTTGTTAGAAAATTATATGTTTTTTTCTATTTTAAATTCAAATACAATATCTTTGGCTTACATTCAGCGACATTTATTTTCTATATTAATAATTAATTGATTAAAAAATATCATGCGTCATGCGTCGTGCTATAACGTCGTGCGTCATGTGTCGTGCGTCGTGCGTCTAACGTCATGTGTCAGACGTCATGCGTCATGCAACAGGCATCATGCGTCATGCACCAGGCGTCATGCGTCATGAGATTAATATTTCAGATACTCTCTATCTTCAAATCATCATTATTATAACCAACTTCAAGTTTCGTGATTTAAACAATTTTGTTTATTATGTGTAGGCTCAACATGTCAGGAGGTTCTACCAATTGTGGTGTCAGCGTATTAGAGAACTAATTCTTTAAGTAGAATTTTAGGTTGTCTTTTTAGATATGTATGAGGTTACTGTTTTGTGAGAGAATTATATTTTTTTTCTATTTTAAATTCAAATATAATATCTTTGGCTTACATTCAGCGAAATTTATTGTCTATATTAATAATAAATTGATTAAAAAAATATCATGCGTCATGCGTCGTGCGTATAACGTCATGTGTCTAACGTCGTGCGTCGTGCGTCTAACGTCATGCACCAGGCATCATGCGTCATGCGTCATGCACCAGGCGTCATGCGTCATGCACCAGGCGTCATGCGTCAGGCACCATGCGTCATGCGTCATGCACCAACCCAAGCCAGTATCATGTGTCAAGACTCTATGTTTGTGCATTTTCCCAGGCTAAACTGCTAAGACGCACGAGAGGCGTAAGAAATCATTAGAGAGAGCTACAACAAACTTATCAAGCGATATCAAATTCCAAAAAATCCGCTCAAAGCAATCGAAAATAATTTGATGCAAACTTTGCAACCATAATAAGTGTATGTTTACCTTCTCAGATTTGGCTAAGTACCCAAAATTTGGGTCTGGGGTTCGATTCGCAATGGAGGGGATAATTATATTTTGGCGGAGGAATGTCACGTGAGTAAGCTGTATCCAGTGGGTTCTTGAGAGGTGTGTTTGAGCTTTGTAATACCAATGGTCTGGGGTTCGATTCCCCTCATACCCATTTTTTAGCAATGTGCTGTTTTAGAGGTGATAAATATATTTTTGGGAGGAATATCACGTGAGTAAGCTATATCCAGCGGGTTCATGAGAGGTGCGTTTGAGCTTTGTAAAACCAATGGTCTGGGGTTCGATTCCCCTCAGACCCGATTTTTTACTCTTTTTTTCGTGTACATTCTCAACTCAGACAGAAACGTTTGTATTGGGGTTATGAGTTGGATTTTTAACTTTTGATGTGCGTTTGCCTTCTTGATATGACATATTTACATTACAATTTGAAACTCACAATTCAAATAACTTTGGTAGAAAATATTATTTTGGCAATAACAAATATAACTTAGCCTTGATAAATAATGTTCAGTCGTGTTTTCGTTTACATTATTTTACCTCGTGGATGTGCACGGGCACAATTACTAGTATATATATTTAGAACTTGGTTGTGGTGCTTGATCAAGCACCAAGGAGTCGGTGCTTGATCGTCAAATCTCACAAACGAATGGTTAAAATTTTGATTTATCACACTCAATAATTTCTTTATATCGAAATCTTGTGGGATACCAAAATTTTCTATTTTTGAATTTTGTAAGTATTTGTTTTGGATTTTTGAAAGTAACCTATTTTATGTATAAGTATTGATTATGTAATTACTATTTTTTAGTCATTTAAAAAAATGCAAAACAAATACTTACGAAATTCTAAAAATAGAAAATTTTGGTATTCCACAAGATTTAGATATAAAGAAATTATTGAACATGATAAATCAAAATTTGAACCGCCCGTTTATGTGATTTGATGGTCAAGCACCGACTACTTTGTGCTTACAAAATTCTAAAAATAAAATTTTTTGATATCCCACAAGATTTAGATATAAAGAAATTATTGAGCATGATAAGTCAAAATTTGAACCGTCCATTTATGTAATTTGATGGTCACGAACCACTTGATGCTTGATCAAGCACTATAGTTCAGTTCTATATATATCAAACATAGTCAACACATTTCCTTTAGCTCACAAGTGTTGTGCTTTTGATCGTAGAACTTGCCAAGCTAGAACATGTGATATTTAATATGCGAACGAATAGAATGGGCCAGGTTGATATTCCTTAGAATTTCATAGAATATGAAGCCACCTAAAAGAACTGAGAAACAAGTGTTCCATTTTGAAATATTTTTTGAGAAAGTAATTGCACTGCAAAAGAAAATATCACTATTTCTTCAGCTATTGTACAATATCATACAGTCATACTCATTTTGACAACAAAGATACTTTTCCAATTAATATTGCCTAGCCTTCGTCTGTGTTGGTGTCATCATGAGTCCTCTTAATATACATTTCTAATTCAAGAGTATTGTGCACTCGTTTTTAGAGTTGTTCTCTGCACTCATAAAATTTGGACAGTTGAATTAGACTTAAACGATTGATCGCCATTGTTCTCTTAATATACATTTCATCATAAGATTATCAAAATCTTCATTGGTTTCAATTATTTCTTTATCCTTTCCAGAATCTTCTTTAGTACTAGAACTACTGGCTTTTTTGGAACCAGTATTTTTTAGAATGGAACTTGGGTGAGAGTGAAGCATGACTAGAGAGTCAGAGGGTGAATTCTTAGGCTTTCAGCTAGTTCTATTTTGATCTTGTCCTCAAGAGTCTATATTAGAACCACTTTGATTATCAGCATCCACCACAACATGTAAGAAGTAAAACTTCTTATCAGATTCAGTATCAAAAGCATGTGTCTACACTTTGATTATCATCTAATTTTGAACACTATTTGTCTTTGAATTTTTGGAATATAGAAAAAAAAAAACAAAAAAAAGCAACGAGATTAAGCAAACAGCTTTTTATCTGGGCTTGTTTTAAGACCCGGTTCAACTTGTAGGGTGAACGATGCAAAAACTTACTGGCCCGCTCCGTGCATCCAGAATCAACGGTCTGTGTTTGATCAAAGGGGATGAAACCAAATCCAATGGTTCATATATATTAGATATTCCTATAAAACCTCAAACCCTATTTCTCGCGTTCCAAATCCCTAATCCTAGAACCAGGCAGCGCCTCTCCTTTTTGTCTACCTCAGATCAAAGCACATACCGTCGAAGAGAAACCTAGATGGTAAAGCGGCGCTAACCTCTTCTCAATTTCAATACAATTTTTTTTTCATTGCTTAATTTACCATTCGTTGATCGATTCGTGATCGTTTATTACAGGCGCCGAAGAAGGATTCCAAGGCTGCGCCGCCGGCGTCGAAGCCCGCCAAATCCGGAGGAGGCAAGCAAAAGAAGAAGGCTAGTTGTTTTGACCCGATTCTGTGATTTAGTTTTTTCGTTCGATTTTGTTGTAGTTTGATTGAATTTTTGGTGTTCTGATGGTGATTTGGTGCGATGCAATAACAGAAGTGGAGCAAGGGAAAGCAAAAGGAGAAGGTAAACAACGCTGTGCTGTTTGATCAGGCGACCTACGACAAGATGCTGACTGAGGTACCCAAGTACAAGCAGATCACCCCGTCTGTTCTCTCTGAGCGTCTCAGGGTATGTGTTCTCACCAAATTTTTATTAAGTATGTGGTTATGTTTTAATTTAGGACTATAATATAAATTCATGCCATGGTGTATCAGTGTATTTTGCTAGTTGTGCCTGTGCATTTTAGTTTTGTTTATTGTTACATCTGTGTTAAAAAGGTTGTTTGGGATATAGCAGGGAAATTTATTTGTGCTATACATATTACACAAAAAGGGTTCCCAAATGTTGTTATTCCTGAAAAGCATGTTCCTGCTATTCTAGTCCAGGTAGTCTAATCTAAATGTGTTATGTTTTTGCATATTAATTCAATATATGTCATAAAATCAGCATGCATACTGTCTTTTTATGCAGTCTACATGTTATGCATGGATTTTGCCTATGTTGGTTCATCCTTTTAGATTGTGGGGACCTAAGTAACAGTGTAATGATATCCTTGTACATTAGCATGCATACCATGTATACATGTATGCAATACCTGATATGTTCCTGTTCATTATTGTGCATACTGGTATATATATACCTGTATATTAGTGTTCATCTGGTATATGCACCTGTGCAATATCATTTATATCATACACATGAAAAAAAAATTCATTCGGAAACTTTTTGGTTAGTAGATTGAATTAAGGATATTTAAAATGTTGCATATGTACAAGTATTGTATTGTTATCCAAACTTTGGTGTGGTTCATGGAGATATTCTGCTTGGATCATTACTAATGTTTTGATTGCTGTTATCCACACAGATTAACGGATCTCTTGCTAGGAGGGCCATAAAGGATTTGATGGCGAGGGGTGCTATCAGAATGGTCTCAGCACATGCAAGCCAGCAGATCTACACCCGTGCCACCAATACCTAAATGACCTGAATGGAACTTTCTTTTTAAGCAGCGTTTTTAGTGTAATTTGTTGTTTTCAATTAGAGCTGTCAGTGGTGGTGTTTTGAATGGAGATTAATTTTGCTAGGCTGTGTTTCTTTTTCTTTGTCAATTCCATCTTACATTGATTCCATTATGGACTTATTATTATCCTTGAATGCTTATGGGTTATGTTTTGAATAGGAAATCATAGATTGCATCCATGAATCCATCGCAGTAGAACTGGCATAGATTTTTCTCTGATACTTGAATTACAATCTATCAAGACAAGCAACATGATAACAGTAACCCCAAATGTCCCAAGACTCATGGTGCAGTCTGATGGATATCCTGGATCCAGCCTTGCATGGTGTGTTCTGCAGTTTGAGCCACCTACTTTACTCTTGGCAGTGCACAGGCATTCACATATGGAGCTGCGTAATTGTGTTTTTAATTCTGACTGTGACTCCGTGAGGAACTGGTGTTCCTTATTAACACCATCTGATCCGCCTCTGGATTGCAACTGGTGAGCATACTGTAAGTCATGCAAGCGTGGAGTGTCTGGAGACCCTTGAAATGCAACAGCGGTTTTCCGCTATCCATGTATAAATGTATACTGTGTTACAGGCTCAATGCTTAGGCTTTGCTCTCGAGTTTGAGCGGAAAAGAATGGAATGAAATAGAAACGGGTGGGTGGTTAATTTTCTTACACTCCGATTTAGGAGATTACAACTTTGATAAAATTGAATAGAAGGATTTCCCTCCATTTCCGTCATCTACCGTTCATTTACATGATAAAATTGAATTCGGGAGCAGATGAAAACAGCCCCCTCCCTTCCTCTCCCTTCCCCTCCCACTCATTTATTTCCATTGGAGCACAGCCTTAGTGAATGCTTTTTGACTTAAAAAGTGGGTTAGGCCCATCATTTTATTGAAATAAAATCATTAGGTCATAAAGAGTTCCAACTTCTGATGGGAAAATTGGACTATTGCCATCCAAAATCTCTAATTTAGATTTGTGCCATTTCATAAGTTCAATTTAAGAAATTTTGCCATTCCAAAACAAAAAATCTCACTAATCACTAATGTAGTATAATATTTTCTGTTTTCATTTAAAACGATATATAATAATTTTAATTCCCAAATTATCCCTCATACATATTCCAAGTAACTCCCATCGAGTCCAACAAAGAAGCTCGTTCCGTTGTCGAGTTGAATGGAGAAGGCGGGAAAATCCTACTGTCCTGCTTGTCCCTGCAACACTGCAGAAACCCACCTACTCTGTCTAGACGATCACCCTGCTTGTCCCTTCCATTTCATCCCTATTGTATAGTCGTGAAATGAAATGGATCTCTCCTGAATTCCTAGCGGGTCAGCATTCTCTCATCTCTTCATTCTTGTAAATGTGCGGAAACAGTATACAATGATACTGGCACGGATCCGTATCTGAAAAAAAAGATCAATAGTTCTACTTTCTGAAACAAAAAATTATCCAATAGTTTGTCTGAAAAAGCTCACTGCAGTATAACAAAAAGCTCTCTGGCAGTGATTTGAATTTGTTTTTAGTTAAATCCTTCAATGCTATTAGTTCATGATATACATCAAAGGTCTCTATCTTGAAAAAGCTCACTGCAATTTCCCTTCTTTTCTTATATGCTGCCCTTTTGTACAGGAATACATGATTGATATTCTAATATTAATGCTTCAACCTTGCCATCAGTCTTTATTTGAGTAAACCAACAACTAAAAATTTCAATTTCTTTCACGACACAGCAACTACAAATTATTTGGTACAATTGGAAAACAGTAACTAACATGATATAAGGACATTTCTAAAACACCCTTTCGGGATTCTTTGGAGTCCCGCACTCCTGCTCACATACCTCTTGATATCGACCTTACAATATGGGCATTGCATGATCGGAAGCTTGGCGCTGGAGTTGTCAGATTAGGTGGAGCTGGTACGGCTTTGCTGACAAGACATGGCGAAATGAAGAAAGATGGGATCAGGAAACGATCGAAGAAAGCTGGAGTTGTCAGGAAATGAAGAAAGCTGGTACAACTGTGCTGACGAGATGGGCGAAGCTGGCACGGCTGTGCTGGGGTTCCTTTGCAAGACCTAGGTTTCTTTGCGAACTGAAAACGACCGAAGGAGTGAAGGAGAGATGGATCTGACAGTGGGGCCTTAATATACAAAGGGTAAAATGGGCAATACAAAAATACATAAGGTAATGTAGAGTAAATTAATTCAATAATTAAATTATTAATGCATAAAAATAGTCTGATGGTGGCAATATTTCAAATTAGAGAGATTTTCATGTTTTGAAATGACAAATTTCTTAAATTGAACTATGAGGTGACACAAATCTAAATTAGAGATTTTTGGGTGACAATTATCCGATTTTCTCTTTTTGGAATGGAAAATCATAGATTACAATATCTTACTTAAATATCTTAAGTACTAATTATTTTTAACTACTAATTCTAATGAAAAGTATCTATCATTATGTCAACTTACTCTGTCCTCACATAATCTGAAAAGCATCATCTAACTCATCAGTTGGGAATATCTAACAACATAAGCGATCAGGCAACAAAAAACAACGACAGTTATGTTTGCAAACAAAAGAGCATCATCCTAAAAAACCAATCTTCAGTTCTAAAACTTCTTTTTCACGCCAATTAAGGACTTGGTTTAGAATCAAAATGCGTCGATGACCGTCCTTTTTCACGCCTAGGTATCTTCATTCTTGTCTTTAGCACTGACTTCTTCCTCTCCTAAAAACAGTCTTCATCATCAGAATAATAATACTCTGAGTGCTTAGTGATGTAGCCAGAAGGGAGGGAATTCAGTTCCGTGCTTGTAAAGTCCACCTCTCTTTTTGTTCTCAATCATCAGCGTAAGAACACGTAGAAACAAAAAGTTGAACGAGTAGTTAATCAGTCCACGAACAAGTAGAACGAAAGTTTCTTTGATCGACTTTTGGCTTGGACCAAGTGTACTGATGTTACATAAAACAAGAGAGAAGGTAACGCCACTGCTAGAATGCCCATTTGTTATTTTTGTCTACTAAAAAAGACCAATAAAAAGACCAATGAAAGCAAACGGCAACACTTCCATCGGCAAAATCAGAGACAGAGCTACATGAGATCAAGGGGAGGCAACCGCTCTTCTCTGAATTTTTTTTTGCAAAATAATCATGTATATTTAAAAATGTTCATCATTTTGTCACCTCAGAAAAAATGATAGATCTTGTCCCTCCCTGACAAAAATCTTGAATCCGCCCCCACAAAATAAAATAAAATAACGCTACAATTCTACTAGAAAATTGCCACTCTGGGATCTAATTAACATTCAGTTTTATTTAAGATACTCCAAAACTTCTCGTGATATATCTTGCAGAAAGGAAACGAAACCCATCACATTCAAGGCAGGAATGGATCCATCTATCTCTTGTTCTTCAATGAGATAGTTTTCAAAAAGAGTTGCATCATCTTTTCTTCCTTGGATGAATGTGAGCTTAGGAGTGATACACCTCTCCTTCTTTAGCTTGTTTATGGTTGCTCTCAAAAGACCTTAAAATGATATATCAGCAGCAGGATCAACCAACAAAATTTTCATAAATAAATTAAAAAACTTCCACTTATTATCTGAGCGAGACAGAGGACTTACAATCATGAGGAGGAGGGAAGGGGAGGGAAGGATCTGCGGTGGAAGAGTAGTATACAATTATGTTAGTGAAAGCATCTAGAAGAAATATAGGACTTCCACTTGTTATCAGAGCTGCACGGCTCAGTGAGTGCCGAGGATATGCCTGTTTATATGGCGATGAGTATGACATCAGCACTGGATAGACTGCTTTGTGAAGAGATGACGGCTCTAAAGCACTACAAGATAACATCACAAAATTGAATTGAATATAAGTGAAACCTGTAATCATAGTTCTAATTGTACTGTCTGACCTATATGCACTGTAGAGAATGGTGAAATATATTTAATCAGTGTCTTTAACTGATGCAGCAGTTGGCATAGTACACCGATATGGTAATATGGTTATAAATGTTTTCAAAACGTCAGTTAATGAACAGTCCCCTGATATTGTGCAACATGGTTGTGGGTTGTGACAGTTTATATACTTTCAACCCAGGTTCACAATTCAGCTGTAATAATTTAGTTACCTAAAGAGGCATTGCAAATAAACTCTGTAATCAGGGTGGATACCCTCCTCATGCAAGCGCAGTAGTGAGTTCCTTAACAGTGCGAAAATCAACCGAGGCATTGGCTGTAATTCTGGACATTGTGAGAATGACACGTCTATTTGGGACATCAAATTCCCATTGTTGTCACTAACAGAAGGTTTGTGTGTCTCATACTGAGCAGTCATAATAACAAGCCAGTCATTCAGTAGGTTTCTCCCTTCTCTCACCCCTTCCTCCAATGAAGCCAGAATGACCTACAAGTCCAAATGAACAACAATTCTAAATTTTAAGTTGTGGCATCAAGTTCACTTCACACAATTCCATTCACTTTTAAGGACACCCAGAAAAAACTAAAATAGCATTAGCCTTTATGGTTTTTAATAAGTTTTAAAAACTCTAGGTTGCCAGACATACCTTATGAACAAGAATAGATAATATTGCCTCGGTATCAACACTGTCATAAATTTCATGAATATTTCTTGCTACTGCAAATTGCAGTGTCCTTATTCTCAACCTTCTTTTCACACAAAACTTGAAGCTGCATGGTAAGACAAAATTAGAAGACTGCAAGATACTAAGGTGACCATCAAATGAACGAGTCCAAGTGTCATTGAATTTCATAGTTGGTCATGTATTTACTTGCAGAACTCTCTGTATAACAGAATCTTGAGGTATTGTATTTTTCTTCAAAAAGAGTATGTCCTTGGCAACATTGCAGAAGATTTTCTTTTTACCTTTGAACCTTCTCAACTACTGCAGGTGTAATTTGTCTACTGGAGGGGGCATAATAGACAAAGAGACTAGAGACAATGAAAAAGGAACACTGGAGCTATCCGGATGTCATAGAACAATTAAGAAAATGATGTACAGTCAATTACTTCTGATAAGTTGGTCATTATAGTACCTCGTAGAACTGTTCGTTCCATTAGCAGAACTATCATCTACAGGTTCAATAACACTGTATTGGAAAGCCATCTGTACCATAGGATGGTCACTGTGTCTACAGAAAAAAAATGATGTAGCATAAGAACATGATGCAAAATTTCCAATATAACAGGTTAAGAAGAGCTAGAAGAGAAATTTGTCAAGGCGATCCACAGTACCTTGAAAATCCATCCTTACTGTCAAATGCGAAGTCATATGCATATGTAGCAAAGGAATCACAGCAGATGATATGTTGCACATTTTCATACTGTGGGTCTGGGAAGAAATGACCGTACTGCACCCGAAAAAAAATACAGTTGATGAGACCTAACATGGCCTTTAAATGGGAAAAAACTCTGGATGTCCATGTAAGAGTTGTTTGTTTGCACATGTAAATAGGAGAAACACAAGAGATGTGACTACATATGTTTTTGTGTCATTAAAGCATTAGGCTCCTTTTTGTTTTTTTCTTTTAATGCTATTGCTGTTATTTTCATGTTCATTTTCATTCATTCTTCGTTTATCATACTATTACTTAGTATTAATTTTAATTCTAGGCTTGGGTGCACTGCGTATTGATGCTTACAGCATTGCCAGGCTTGAAGTCAGAAGATGTCCTTAGCCTCAATATGCAACCAAATGCATAAGGCCGACTTAACATCCCATACCTGCTCCGATAATCAAACAATCAAACCCCCATTTAAGGGAAAAAGACATGTAGCCATAGTTAATAAATGCATTCTATACAACCTAATCAGGCAAGCCGAAATACTGACCAAGCTTCAGCAAATTTGACGGTTCAGAAGTAGAGCTAGAGTAAGCTTGCGCTCACTACAGGATTTGCCAGTTTCACATCAATGACTATCAAATAGGCTTCAAATGAAGCATTCCAATCGTTGATCATGAGCACACAATCAAGAGGTTGAATATATTAAGGTGAGATTGTGAGAATTTACTTGATGTGTTTTTCTTTCAACACTTTCCAGCCTATTGATCCTTGGGAAAAAATTTCAAATTTGTTTGATTGAAGCTAATATGATGGTTTTGAAATTAAACATGAATTCCCTTGGTGAGCTTAGGCCATCCTAGCTTTGCCCACAGCTCAACATTGATCTTAATAACCCTAATGTCTATTACTCAAACAGTACACTGAAAATATGATCATAGTATAACATGGTAAATGCACCATAACTGAACGTGCTGATATAGTGCTGACTGCTGAAGCATTAAAACTGCAAAATTTATGATAAACTTGTACTTACATGTCTTGGGGTAATGTGGAATCATCAGTATTAGAGTAATAGAACAGAGACCCACCACTCTCTATGCTGAGAAACTTCAGAGATGCTAAATCAGTATATTCATCTGTCACTGCAAATAAATCCACACATACTCCTGCTTGTACTGCATCCGCTGCCTGAAAAAGTACTACAATAATGCATGGTGCATACTATTTACTACAAGTGGAACTTTACATGATGTAAGTTCTTAGAAAGTAGCATTTTGACACAGGGTTTCTTGAAATGTATATGCTTTTAAGCTTGAGTTTCTTCAGGATGTAGGAATGGAACGTACCACTAACTTGTAATCCCTCCATTATAACTCTTTCAAATTTTTGAATGTAAATATTAGGACACATAAGCAAATAACACCAGTCCGACGGCCTCAAAATCATTGAAAGGAAATACCAAGAGATGGGCTAAAAATTTACTGTGAATTCCTTGATTACTTTCTGAAGAAAATTACCAGATCTCGGTAGAATGGCGTTTGTTCAGGGAGCAAAGCACGATCTGCATCTTCTCGCCGGCTAGCATACTGCTCGCCATAGCGTCTGGTATCCAACTGTCCAGCACCATAATCTGGGGCCCCCGATAAAAAGGAAAATACTCTTGCTGCTCTTGTTCATTTATTTAGAAAGTAATATTTATTGTCTATGTTAGATATGCCATTAAAAAATTGCACTAAAGGCTTTAGATACAAGAGTATGTATTAAAGCTCCCATACCCAAAGCAAAGGTAGTCCCATATTCAGAACCCAAGTAGTCAACAAGGCCAGTCATGGTCGAACCAAAGCCTCTCCCACCAAAATACACTCCATCTGTCTCTTCTCCTGCAGCTGATTGGCATGTTCATTTTTCAACTTTTAAGTAAATTTAGAAAGGCAGAAATAAATGTGAATTACGGAACCAAGAAATTTAATAGGCCAAATGGAGATTTTACATGGAGCAGTTCTCTCCCAGGATGTGGCTGGTCTTAAAGTCTCAAGGGCAGCAACTATTCTATCCTTACAGGTCTCTACCTGTATGCATAAATTTCTTCAATCAATTACCAGGCTCCATATGTACAATGCCAAAATGTCACATGCTACGGTAATTTCTGACATATAATATCAATAAATAATACTTCAAAGAAAAGTTTCACAGTTTACAGATGTACCGGGGCGAGAAAAGAAAGCAAAGGCATGACATCTTGAAGGGGCATAGGTAATGTGCTGTTTAAATCAGACGGGATGAACACATTCTTCACAACAGGTACAGGCCCTTGCACATCATATAGACCTATCTTGTGGCTGAAGGTTACCAGCCCAAATAGGGAGCCCGGTACAAGGGCTGCCAAGTACAAGTAACATAACACAAATATATCAGAAAAAGTGAAATTAGACATTTTCACTTCCATAACAAGGTTCAATTGTGCATGCCATAAATAGATGAAGTCTCTTACATTACTGTTGTCATACAACCAAAAAGTTGTTCTAAGGGGATAAATATGAAGTATGCTACTTCATCACCAAATTAGAACAAACAGAGCTTGTAAGGTCTTAAAAAATAAGTTCATATTTTATAGAAGTATTAGTTGGAAGTCAAACCTTCAAGTGCAGCCAAAAGTGCACTCTTTATTAGTTCAATGAATTCCTCAGAAGCTGTAAATAGAATAAGAAAGAAAAGATCATAGTAGTTGAAGAGGATCGACTTGCGCATAGTTATCAACAGTATATCATAAATGGTCAAGATATACGCGCATAGTTTGCATAACATATTCCTAGCTTGTCGAAGGTTAAAAACTTCTACTGATTTACCTAGTTTCCATGGTCAAATTAATTTTACAACCATATTTAGGTTTGCAACACTATTTTTCTTCATATGCTCCAAAGGACCATTTGACCAGAATTAACCTAAAAGTCAGTAATTCAACATGGTACACTATGGGACTATCACTTACAAGTTACAAGTACTCGCCATTATAACTATAAGCCCACCAATAAGAAACATACTGATATAATAAACTTAATATGGGCAAGACGAAGTGGATGACAAAAGAGTACTTACAACAGAGGTCAACAACAGCCACATAAACTGGCCGGGCCTTCAACTGGATGTCTTCTAATTCATCACCTTCATCACAAAAACAAAAACAAAAACAAAAACAAAAAAAGTTCTCAAATTAGGATAAAAACCATCACATTGTCTTAATTCAACCAATATTGCATCTCAATCAGCCACTTGCTTCCACCATATTCTTCATCTAACATTCATGTCCCCAGGTTTCCTCCTACAATTTATTCAGTATTCATTGTTCTACAATTCTGAGACCATTTACTAATAGAGAACATATCTAGACCCCAGTTGGTGGTAAATTTCACAGATAACAAGGTCTTCATGTGCCTGATAATCCACTTATAGCTTCAGTTATCATTCCATCACTGTTTTTCAATCAAATCCTTTGATTTAATTGGATGTAACTGAAATTCCTTCAACATAACTCTTGCAAACTAGTTTTCAGACAGACTGTGAGAGATAACATATTCTTGCACCAAAATCAGAAATAATACCTGTAGGTTCAAGCTCGAGATCAATAAACGAAGATGACAGCTCGGGACAATCAGCAGAGAATCGCTTGATCGAATCGGAAGTGAGACCGTTGTAGTTCCCACAGAGAGCGCAGGTCCAGGCCCAGTTTTCCAGATCACAGTACGTGCTAAAATACGCCCAGCAATGCTCGCAACGAGGCAAGATCCGACCACCGCCGTCAGCTCCGCCACGGAGAGGCGGCGCTTCCCGCTCGTCGGTGGCGGCGAAAGGTGTGACAGTGATGCCCCATGGCAATCCCGAGGCTTCCTGCTCCTCAAGGTTGACCGGGAAGCGCGAAATGCTCGATCTGACTGCCATGTACAGTGACGGAATTGGAGCAACTAAAGAGATCAGACTACAGATCAGGGGTTAATGCGAAGACGCCATTACTGTCATCTAGTTCTCGCGAAGAGAAATGTACAGAATTCTATATTTAATCCGAACCGTCGGATCAACGTTCGACCAACATTAATGTTGTTCGGGTTTTATATTATTAAATCCACGATGGTGATTTGTAATCTGACGGATTAAAGATCAAACGATGATAATTTAATAATATAAAACTCAAATCATATTAATATGATAGAACGTTGATATTTAATTCGACGGTCTGCCTCCGCTTCAAAATATAAGTAGGATAGAAAATACAATTAGAGATGCAAACGAATCGAACACGAACGAGATGAACCAAGTTTAAGACCAGTCCGTTAACTTAACAAACGAGTTTTTACAAATCGAATACGGACGAGTCACGAGCTATGAATATGTTTGCAATTCCAAAACTATATGTTAATTAATATTGTGTAACTGATACTCAACTATTGAAATTAGATGTTAATATCTATCAATTAACTATTATATAATATGTGTGCTTCGTTAACGAGTCGAGCTGGACAGAGTTCAAAATCGACTCATTAACTTAACGAGTTGACCAACTCCTATTGTTAACAGCTCGAGCTAATAACAAACAAATTCATAACGAATTTTTGACGAGTCGAATACAAACGAGCTACGAATATTTCCTGCATCCCTAGATACGGTCGCTAGAGAGAGGCCCCACACCGTTCTAGGTCGGAATGTGAAACATTTGGGCTGTAAGCCTAAAATTGTTGTGTTCGTTTGTACGTGTGAATAGGAAAATTTTCATAGAGGGTCAATGATCAAAAAGTTTCAACAGTTAAGGTCAATGGTACACTAAAAATTGCACAGAGGATCAATTTCAACAGTTAACTCCGCGAATTAACTTGGGTTACAAGTGTGGGTTTGGCTGTATTAACGGCATCTTTTGGTGTAACTGGTTATTCCTTACCTTGGGACCAAATTGGTTATTGGGCAGTCAAAATCGTTACTGGTGTACCTGAAGCCATTCCACTAATAGAATCGCCGTTAGTGGAGTTATTACGTGGAAGTGCTAGTGTGGGCCAATCCACTTTGACTCGTTTTTATAGTTTACATACTTTTGTATTGCCTCTTCTTACTGCTGTATTTATGTTGATTAGTTGCGCTCCTGAATAGATTTCTTTTGTTTTTGTTGAATTCAAGACATTCTGCAGCTATTTTTTCAGATGTGGGCCCTACCTCTTAGGGGCGCAAGTAATAGTTGCGCTCCTAAGTCATGTTGTACAATTTTTTTGTATAGAGTATTAATAATCATAACTTAGCAAAAAAATTGTTAGCAACACTTAGGGGCACAACTATTACTTGCGCCCCTAAACGTAGGCTCCACATCTGAAAAAACAGCTGCAGAATGCCTTGAATTCAGCAAAAAATCGAATTTTCTTAGGGGCGCAACTATTAGTTGTAGTCCTTTGTGCAATTTTTAGATGCCATTGATTCTATCTGTTAAACTTTTTCAGTTTTTGACTCTCTGAGAAAATTTTCCGTGTGAATATAACAGTATTGTATTCACTGTGACCAGTAAATGATAAATTACTGACTTAGCACAAAATGGATGTTCAACTGATTTCGCTTCTTTACATAAAGATGCTTGTTTAATTTTGCAAGAAATATTTAAAAATAATAAATATTGAAGTAACAAAGTTTATTATATATAAGAATTGTGATGTGTAAATAATTAAATATAGTGATATTATAGAAGGGGTGGATTGTGAAACCTTGCTTTGAACTGAAAATTGCAGTGCCGGCCATATCAAATTCCTAACGGAACCATAATGTGAATCATGTATTGTATGTCAATTATAGAAGGGGTCTGATTCATTATGTGAATCATGTAGTATTAAGATTCTATCATGATCGAGCGATGGTCAAGATTTAATCTTACTAATTTTACTCATTAACATAGTCGAGTATTGTAATCTCGTCACATATAATCCTCTATTCTATTTAATTGTAAGTAAAGTATTTTAAAATCAATAAAATTTATATTATTGTATAATTGATTTGCAGTAATTATATTTTTATTATTATTCTTGTTACTATAATACATATATTCACTAATAACTGTTGTATTTAGAATGAAAAATAAAGAAGACTCCACAAAACATCATATCTTACTGCGATAAGAGATTCTTCTCCGAGTACTTCATTTAAGTATTGTAACCATTCAATAAAACACAACAAAGAAGCATAGAGTACCACTCTAAGTGCTTCATGTCCGAGTATTTAATTTATGAGTGATTCTGATATTAGTACTTTATTTATGAGTGGTAATAATTAAGTAAACATCACAAAGAATTTTATTCTATTACGAGAAGTATTTTTTATCTGAGTACTTCATTTATGGGTGGTAACCATTAAATAAAACACCACAAAACATCATATCATACTATGAGAAGTGATTCTGATCAGAGTACTTCATTTATGAGTGGTAAACTTTCAAGAAAACTTTACAAAGCATCAAATCTTACTACGAGAAGAGTTTCTTCTTTGAGTACTTCATTTAAGTGTTGAAACCATGTACTAAAATACCACGAAGAAGCATAGAGTACTATCATAAGTGCTTAATGTCCGAGTACTTAATTTATGAGTGATTCTGAATAGAGTACTTCATTTATGGGTGATAACCATTAAAGAAAATACCATAAAGCATCTTATCCTACTATGAGAAGTATTTTAGATCGAATTACTTCATTTATGAGCGATAATGTTTCAAGAAAACTCCACAAAGCATCATAGTCTATACTAGAAGTGTTTCTTTTTCGAGTACTTCATTTAATGGTTGTAACCATTCACTAAAGCACAACGAAGAAGCATATAATACCACTCTATGTGCTTCATGTCCGAGTACATCATTTATGGGCGGTATAAAATCAAGAAATTACAACAAAGTATCTTATCCTACTGTGAGAAGTGTTTCTTATCTTAGTACTTCATATGTGGGTGGTAACCATTAAAGAAAAATACCACAAAGCATCATATTCTATAATGAGAAGTGTTTCTAATCAGAGTACTTCATGCATGAGTTGTAACCTTTCAAGAAAATTCCACAAAGCATCATATCTTACTGCGATAAGAGTTTCTTCTCCGAGTACGTCATTTAAGTGTTGTAACCATTCACTAAAACAAAACGAAGAAGCATAGAGTACCACTCTAAGTGCTTCATGTCCGAGTACTTAATTTATGAGTGATTCTTATCAGAGTACTTCTTTTATGGTTGATAATCATTAAAGAAAACATCACAAAGTATCTTATCCTACTAAGAAAAGTGTTTCTTATCTGAGTACTTCATTTATGGGTGGTAACCATTAAAGAAAACACCACAAAGCATCATATCCTACTATGAGAAGTGTTTCTGATCAGAATGCTTCATTTATGAGTGGTAACCTTTCAAGAAAACTCCACAAAACATCATATCGTACTGCGATAAGAGTTTCTTCTCCGAGTACTTCATTTGAGTGTTATAACCATTCACTAAAAATAATGAAGAATCATATAGTACCACTCTAAGTGCTTCATGATTGAGTACTTAATTTATAAGTCATTTTGATCAGAGTACTTCAATTATGAGTGGTAACAATTAAAGAAAACACCACATAGCATATTATCCTACTTTGCGAAGTGTTTCAGATCGGATTACTTTATTTGTGGGTGATAACGTTTCAAGAAGACCCCACAAAGCATCATAGCATACTACAAAAAGTATGAATACTTCAGTTAAGGGTGGTAACATTTCACTAAAACACCACGAAGGGACATAGATTACCACTATAATTGATTCATGTCTGAGTACTTCATTTAAGGGTGGTAACCATTAAAAAAAAACACAAAGCATCATATCCTACTATGAGAAGTGTTTCTTATTAGAGTACTTCATTTATGGGTGATAACCTTTTAAAGAAAACTTCACAAAGCATCATATCTTTACTACGAGAAGAGTTTCTTCTCTGAGTACTTCATTTATGTGTTGTAATCATTCACTAAAACACAACGAAGAAGCATAGAGTGACACTCGAAGTGCTTCATGTCCGAGTACTTAATTTATGAGTAATTCTGATTAGAGTACTTCATTTATGAGTGGTAACCATTAAAAAAATATCACAAAACATCTTATCATACTGCGAAAAGTGTTGCTTATCAGAGTAATTAATTTATGGGTGATAACCACTATAGAAAACACAACAAATCATCATATTCTACTATGAGAAGTATTTTTTATCAGAGTACTTCATTTATGAGTGGTAACCTTTTAAGAAAACTCCACAAATCATCATATCTTATTACGCGAATAATTTCTTCTCTGAGTACTTCATTTAAGTGTTGTAACCATTCATTAAAAAACAACAAAGAAGCATATAATGACAATCTAAGTGCTTAATGTCCGAGTACTTAATTTATGAGTGATTATGATTAAAGTATTTCATTTATGGGCGGTAACCATTAATGAAAACATCACAAAGCATCTTATCCTACTGCAGGAAGTGTTTCTTATCTGAGTACTTCATTTAAGGGTGGTAATCATTATAGAAAACTCCACAAAGCATCATATCTTACTGCGATAAGAGTATCTTCACCGAGTACTTCACTTAAGTGTTGTAACCATTCACTAAAACACAACAAAGAAGCATAAAGTACCACACTAAGTGCTTCATGTTCGAGTACTTAATTTATGAGTGATTCTGATCAGAGTACTTCATTTATGGGTGGTAACCATTTAAGAAAACATCACAAAGCATCTTATCCAACTATGATAAGTATTTCTGATTAGAGTACTTCATTTATAAGTGGTAATCTTTCAAGAAAACTCCACAAAACATCATATCTTATTACGATAATATTTTCTTCTCTGAGTACTTCATTTTAAGTGTTGTAAACAATAAATAAAACACCACGAAAAAGCATAAAGTAGCACTCTAAGTGCTTCATTTAAGTGTTGTACACAATCAATAAAACACCACGAAGAAGCATCACATCGTACCACGAGAAGAGTTTCATCGCCGAGTACTTCATTTAAGTGTTGTAACCATTAACTAAAACACAACGAAGAAGCATAGAGAACCAATATATGTGCTTCATGTCCGAATACTTAATTTATGAGTTATTCTAATCTGATTACTTCATTTATGGGAGATAACCATTAAAGCAAACACCACAAAGCATCATATCCTACAATGAGAAGTTTTTTTAATCAGAATACTTCATATAAGGGTGGTAATCTTGAAAGAAAACTCCACAAAGCATCATATCTAACTACGATAAGAGTTTCTTTTTCGAGTACTTTATTTATGTGTTGTAACCATTCACTAAAACACAACCAAGAAGCATAAAGCACCACTCTAAGTGCTTCATGTCCGAGTACTTATTTTATGAGTTATTTTGATCATAATACATTATTTATGGGACTAAACCTTTAAAGCAAACACCACAAAGCATCATATCCTACTATGAGAAGTGTTTGTGATTAGAGTACTTCATTTATGAGTGGTTACCTTTCAAGACAACTTCACAAAACATCATATTATTTAAAGAAGAGTTTCTTCTCCGAGTACTTCATTTAAGTGTTGTAAACAATCAATAAAACACCATGAAGAAGCATAGAGTACCACTCTAAGTGCTTCATATATGATTACTTAATTTATGAGTGATTCTGATCTGAGTACTTCATTATGGCTGGTAACCATTAAAGAAAATATCACAAAGCATCTATCCTACTGCGAGAAGTGTTTCTTATATTAGTACTTCATTTATGAGTGATAACCAATAATGAAAACACCACAAGACATCATATCATACTATGAGAAGTGTTTATGATCGAAGTACTTCATGTAAGAGTGGTAACCTTGCAAGAAAACTTCACAAAGCATCATATCTTACTGCGATAAGAGTTTTCTCAGAGTACTTCATTTAAATGTTGTAACCATTCACTAAAACACAACGAAGAAGCATAGAGTACCACTCTAAGTGCTTTATGTTCGAGTACTTATTTAATGAGTGATCTGATCAGAGTACTTCATATATGAGTGGTAACCTTTGAAGAAAACTCCACAACGCATCATACCTTACTACGAGAAGCATTTCTTTGCCGAGTACTTCATTTAAGTGTTGTAAACAATAAATAAAACACCACGAAGAAGCATAGAGTACCACTCTAAATGCTTCATTTGAGAGATGTAAACAATCAGTAAAACACCACAAAGAAGCATCATATCTTACTACGAGAAGAGTTTCATCTCCGAGTACTTCATTTAAGTGTTGTAACCATTAATTAAAACACGACGAAGAAGCACAGAGTACCAATCTACGGGCTTCATGTCCGAGTACTTAACTTATGAGGATTCTCATCATAGTACTTCATTTACGGGAGATATCCATTAAAGCAAACACCAAACAGCATCATATCTTATTATGAGAAGTGTTTCTGATCAGAGTACTTCATTTATGTCTGGTAACCATTAAAATATATATCACAGAGCATTTATCTTATTACGAGATGTGTTTCTTATCGGAGTACTTCATTTATGAGTGATAACCATTAATAAAACACCACAAGGCATCATATCCTACTATGAGAAGTGTTTCTGATCGGAGTACTTCATGTATGAGTGGTAACCTTGCAAGAAAACTTCACAAAGCATCATATCTTACAGCGATAAGAGTTTCTTCTCAGATTGCTTCATTTAAGTGTTGTAACCATTCACTAAAACACAACGAAGAAGCATAGAGTACCACTCTAAGTTCTTCATGTTCGAGTACTTATTTCATGAGTGATTCTGATCAGAGTACTTCATTTATGAGTGGTAACCTTTGAAGAAAACTCCACAAAGCATCATACCTTACTACGAGAAGAGTTTCTTCACCGAGTACTTCATCGAAGTGTTGTAAACAATAAATGAAACACCACGGAGAAGCATAGAGTACCACTCTAAGTGCTTCATTTAAGTGATGTAAACAATCAATAAAACACCACGAAGAAGCATCATATCATACTACGAGAAGAGTTTCTTCTCCGAGTACATCATTTAAGTGTTGTAACTATTTACTAATATATAACAAAGAAGCAATGTGTATCAATCTAAGTGCTTCATGTTCGACTACTTAATTTATGAGTGATTCTGATCAGAGTACTTCATTTATGGGTGGTAACCATTAAAGCAAACACCACAAAGCATCATATCATACTATGAGAAGTGTTTCTGATCAGAGTAGTTCATTTATGTGTGGTAACCATTAAAGTAAATATCACAGATCATCTATACTACTGCGAGAAGTGTTTTTTGTCGGAGTACTTCATTTATGAGTGATAACCATTAATGAAAAACACCACAAGGCATCATATCCTTCTATGAGAAGTGTTTCTGATTAGAGTACTTCATGTATGAGTGGCAACCTTGCAACAAAACTCCACAAATCATCATATCTTACTGCGATAAGAGTTTCTTCTCCGAGTACTTCATTTAAGTGTTGTTACCATTCACTAAAACACAACGAAAATGCATAGAGTACTATTTTAAGTGCTTCATGTCCGAGTACTTATTTCATGAGTGATTCTGATCAGAGTACTTCATTTATGAGTGGTAATCATTAAAGAAAACATCACAAAAGCATCTTATCTTACTATGAGAAGTGTTTCTTATTAGAGTACTTCATTTATGAATGGTGACCTTTCAAGACAACTCCACAAAGCATCATACCTTACTACGAGAAGAGTTTTGTTTGCCGAGTACTTCATTTAAGTGTTATAACCATTAACTAATGCACAACGAAGAAGCATAGAGTACCACTCTAAATGCTTCATTTGAGTGATGTAAACAATCAGTAAAACACCACGAAGAAGCATCATATCTTACTACGAGAAGAAATCATTCTCCGAGTTCTTCATTTAAGTGTTGTAACCATTAACTAAAACACGACGGAGAAGCATAAAGTACCAATCTACGGGCTTCATGTCCGAGTACTTAATTTATGAGGATTCTGATCAGTGTACTTCATTTACGGGAGGTATCCATTAAAGCAAACACATCAAAGCATCATATCTTATTATGAGAAGTGTTTCCGAATAGAGTACTTCATTTATGGATGGTAACCATTTCAAGACAACTCCAAAAAGCAACATATCTTACTACGAGAAGAGTTTCTTCTCCGAGTACTTTATTTAAGTGTTGTAACCATGCACTAAAACACAATGTAGAAGCATAAAGTACCACTATAAGTGCTTCATGTCTGAGTACTTATTTTACGAGTGATTCTGATCAGAGTACTTCATTTAAGTGTTTTAACCATTAAATAAAACACAACGAAGAAGTATAGAGTATCAATCTAAGTGCTTCATGCCCGAGTACTTAATTTATGAGAATTCTGATCAGTGTACTTCATTTAGGGGAGGTAACAATTAAAGCAAACACCACAAAGCATCATATCCTACCATATGAAGTGTTTCTGATTATAATACTTCATTTATGAGTGGTAACCTTTCAAGACAACTCCACAGAACATCATATCTAAATTAAAGAAGAGTTTCTTCTCCGAGTACTTCATTTAAGTGTTGTAAACAATCAATAAAACACCATGAAGAAGAATAGAGTACCACTCTAAGTGCTTCATTAAAGTGATGTAACAATCAATAAAACACCACGAAGAAGCATCATATCTTACTACGAGAAGAGTTTCTTCTCCGAGTACTTTATTTAAGTGTTGTAACCATTAACTAAAACACAACGAAGAAGCGTAGAGTACCACTCTAAGTGCTTCATATATGAGTACTTAATTTATGAGTGATTCTGATTTGAGTTCTTCATTTATGGGTGGTTACCACTAAAGAAAATATCACAAAGCTTCTTATCTATTGCGAGAAGTGTTTCTTATCTGAGTACTTCATTTATGGGTGATAACCATTAAAGAAAACACCGCAAAGCATTATATCCTACTATGAGAATTATTTCTGATCAAAGTACTTTTATGAGTGATAACCTTTCAAAAAACTCCACAAAACAACATATTTTACTACGAGAAGAGTTTCTTCTCCGAGTACTTCATTTAAGTGTTTTAACCATTAACTAAAATAGAACGAAGAAGCATAGAGTATCAATCTAAGTGCTTCATGTCCGAGTACTTAATTTATTAGTGATTCTGATCAGAGTACTTCATTTATGGATGGTAACCATTAGAGCAAACAACACAAAATCATATCCTACTATTAGAAGTATTTCTGATTAGAGTACTTTATTTATGAGTGGAAACCTTTCCAGAAAACTCCACAAAGAATCATATCTTACTACGACAAGAGTTTCTTCTCCGAGTACTTTATTTATGTGTTGTAAACAATCAATAAAATGTCACGAAGAAGCATAAAGTATCACTCTAAGTGCATCATGTTCGAGTATTTAATTTATAAGAGATTCTGATCAGAGTACATTTATGGGTGGTAACTATTAAACAAAATATCACAAAGCATCTTATCCTACTGCGAGAAGTGTTTCTTATCTAAGTACTTCATTTATGGATGGTAACCATTAAAGAAAAGACTACAAAGCATGATATCCTACTATGAGAAGTGTTTCTGATCATAGTACTTCATTTATGAGTGGTAACATTTCAAGAAAACTCCACAAAGCATCATATCTTATCACGAGAAGTGTTTCTTCTCCGAGTACTTCATTAAGTGTTGTAACCATTTATTAATATACAACGAAGAAGCAATGTGTATCAATCTAAGTGCTTCATGTTCGACTACTTAATTTATGAGTGATTCTGATCGTAATACTTCATTTATGGGTGGTAAGCAAAAAAGCAAACACCACAAAGCATCATATCCTACAATGAGAAGTGTTTCTGATCATAGTACTTCATTTATGTGTGGTAACCGTTAAAGTAAATATCACAGAGCATCTATCCTACTGCGAGAAGTGTTTCTTGTCGAAGTACTTCATTTATGAGTGATAACCATTAATGAAAAACACCACAAGGCATCATATGCTACTATGAGAAGTGCTTCTGATCAGAGTACTTCATGTATGAGTGGCAACCTTGCAAGAAAACTCCACAAAGCATCATATCTTACTGCAATAAGTGTTTCTTCTCTGAGTACTTCATTTAAGTGTTGTAACCATTCACTAAAACACAACGAAGATGCACAGAGTACCACTCTAAGTGCTTCATGTCCGAGTACTTATTTCATGAGTGATTTTGATCAAAGTACTTCATTTATGAGTGGTAATCATTAAAGAAAACATCACAAAGCATCTTATCTTACTGTGAGAAGTGTTTCTGATTAGAGTACTTCATTTCTGACTGGTGATCTTTCAAGACAACTCCACAAAGCATCATACCTTACTACGAGAAGAGTTTTTTCGCTGAGTACTTCATTTAAGTGTTGTAAACAATAAATAAAACACCACGAAGAAGCATAGAGTACCACTCTCAGTGCTTCATTTCAGTGATGTAAACAATCAATAAAACACCACGAAGAAGCATCATATTATACTACGAGAAGAGTTTCTTCTCTAAGTACTTAATTTAAGTGTTGTAATAATTAACTAAAACACAACGAAGAAGCTAGAATACCAATCTAAGCGCTTCATGTCCGAGTACTTAATTTATGAGGATTCTGATCAGAGTACTTCATTTAGGGGAGGTAACCATTAAAGCAAACACCACAAAGCATCATAGCTTACTATTTGAAGTGTTTCTGATTAGAGTACTTCATTTATAGATGGTAACCTTTCAAAACAACTGCACAAAGCATGCTTTGTGGTGTTTCTAATCAGAGTACTGCGAGAAGTGTTTCTTATCGGAGTACTTCATTTATGGGTGGTAAACATTAAAGAAAACACCACAAAGCATGATATCATACTATGAGAAGTGTTTCTGATCAGAGTACTTCATTTATGAGTGCTAATCTTTCAAGAAAATTCCACAAAGCATCATATCTTACTTCGAGAAGAGTTTCTTCTCCGAGTACTTCATTTAAGTGTTGTAACCATTAATTAATGCACAAAAGAAGAAGCAATGTGTATCAATCAATGTGCTTAATGTCCGAGTACTTAATTTATGAGTGATTTTGCTCAGAGTACTTCATTTATGGGTGGTAACCATTAAAGAAAACACCACAAATAATCATATCCTACTATGAGAAGTGTTTCTTATCAGAATACTTCATTTATGTGTGGTAATCATTGAAGTAAATATCACAGAGCATTTATCCTACTACGAGAAGTGTTTCTTATCGGAGTACTTCATTTATGATTGATAAACATTAATGAAACACAACAAGGCATCATATCCATCTATGATAAGTGTTTCTGATCAGAGTACTTCATGTATGAGTGCTAACCATGCAAGAAAATTCCACAAAGCATCATATCTTACTGCGATAAGAGTTTCTTCTCCGAGTACTTCATTTAAGTGTTGTAACCATTCACTAAAACACAACGAAGAAGCATAGAGTACCACTCTAAGTGCATAATGTTCGAGTACTTATTTCATAAGTGATTCTGATCAGAGTACTTCATTTATGAGTGGTAATCATTTAAGAAAACATCACAAAGCATCTTATCCTATTATGAGAAGTGTTTCTAATTAGAGTACATCATTTATGAGCGGTAACCATTGAAGAAAACCCCACAAAGCATCATACCTTACTACGAGAAGAGTTTCTTCACCAAATACTTAATTTAAGTGTTGTAAACAATAAATAAAACACCACGAAGAAGCATAGAGTACCACTCTAAGTGCTTCATTTAAGTGATGTAAACAATCAATAAAACACCACGAAGAAGCATCATATCTTTACTACAAGAAGAGTTTCTTCTCCGAGTACTTCATTTAAGTGTTGTAACCATTAACTAAAACACGACGAAGAAGCAGAGAGTACCAATATATGTTCTTCATGCCCGAGTACTTAATTTATGAGGATTCTGATCAGAGTACTTCATTTAGAGCATATGTAACCATTAAAGCAAACACCAAAAAACATCATATCCTACCATGAGAAGTGTTTCTGATTAGAATACTTCATTTATGAGTGGTAACCTTTCAAGACAACTCTACAAAACATCATATCTTAATTAAAGAAGAGTTTCTTCTCCGAGTACTAAATTTAAGTGTTGTAAACAATCAATAAAACACCATGAAGAAGCATAGAGTACCACTCAATGTGCTTCATATCTGTGTACTTAATTTATGAGTGATTCTGAGCAGAGTTCTTCATTTATGGATGGTAATCATTAAAGAAAACAACACAAAGCATCTTATCGATTGCGAGAAGTGTTTCTTATCTGAGTACTTCATTTATGGGTGATAACCCTTAAAGAAAACACCACAAAACATTATATCCTACTATGATAATTGTTTCTGGTCAGAGTACTTCTTTTATGAGTGGTAACCTTTCAAGAAAACTCCACAAAACATCATATTTTACTATGAGAAGAGTTTCTTCTCCGAGTACTTTATTTAAGTGTTGTAACCATTAACTAAAACACAACGAAGAAGCATAAAGTATCAATCTAAGTCCTTCATGTCCGAGTACTTAATTTATTAGTAATTCTGATCAGAGTACTTAATTAATAGGTGGTAACCATTAAAGCAAACACCACAAAATCATATCTTACTATGAGAAGTGTTTCTGATTAGAGTACTTTATTTATTAGTGGTAATCTTTCCAGAAAACTCCACAAAGCATCATACCTTACTAAGACAAGAATTTCTTCTCCGAGTACTTTATTTATGTGTTATAAACAGTCAATAAAATGCCACGAAGAAGCATAAAGTACCACTCTAAGTGCTTCATGTCCGAGTATTTAATTTATAAGTTATTATGATCAGAGTAATTCATTTATGGGTGGTATCTATTAAACAAAATATCACAAATCATCTTATCCTACTGCGAGAAGTGTTTCTTATCTGAGTACTTCATTTATGAGTGGTAACCTTTGAAGAAAACTACACAAAACATCATATCTTACTACGAGAAGAGTTTCTTTGCCGAGTACTTCATTTGAGTGTAGAAAACAATAAATAAAACACCACGAAGAAGTATAGAGTATCACACTAAGTGATTCATTTAAGTAATGTAAACAATCAATAAAATATCACGAAGAAGCATCATATCATACTACGAGAAGAGTTTCTTCTCTGACTACTTCATTTAAGTATTTTAACCATTAACACACAACGAAGAAGTATAGAGTACCAAAATAAGTGCTTCATACCTGAGTAGTTAATTTATGAGGATTCTGATCAAAGTACTTCATTTAGGGGAGGTAACCATTAAAGCAAACACCACAAAACATCATATCCTACCATGAAAAGTGTTTCTGATTAGAATACTTCATTTATGAGTGGTAACCTTTTAAGACAACTCCACAAAAATCATATCTTAATTAAAGAAGAGTTTCTTCTCCGAGTACTTCATTTAAGTGTTGTAAACAATCAATAAATCACCATGAAGAAGGATAGAGTACCACTCTATGTTCTTCATATTTGTGTACTTAATCTATGAATGATTCTAACCAGAGTTCTTCATTTATGGGTGGTAACCATTAAAGAAAACATCACAAAGCATCATATCTATTGCGAGAAGTGTTTCTTATCTGAGTACTTTATTTATGGGTGATAACCATTAATGAAAACACCACAAAACATTATATCCTACTATGAGAATTGTTTCTGATCAGAGTACTTCTTTTATGAGTGGTAACCTTTCAAGAAAACTCCACAAAACATCATATTTTACTACGAGAAGAGTTTCTTCTTTAAGCACTTCAATTAAGTGTTGTAACCATTAAGTAAAACACAACGAAGAAGCATAAAGTATAAATTTTTCATGTCCGAGTACTTAATTTATTAGTGATTCTGATTAGAGTACTTCATTTATGGGTGGTAACCATTAAACAAAATATCACAAATCATCTTATCCTACTGCGAGAAGTGTTTCTTATCTGAGTACTTCATTTTTGGGTGGTAACCATTAAAGAAAACACCACAAAGCATGATATCCTACTATGAAAAGTGTTTCTGATCAGAGTACTTCATTAATGAGTGGTAACCTTTCAAGAAAACTCCACAAAACATCATATTTTACTACGAGAAGTGTTTCTTCTCAGAGTACTTCATTTAAGTATTGTAACCATTTACTAATATGCAACGAAGAAGCAATGTGTATCAATCTAAGTGCTTAATGTTCGACTACTTAATTTATGAGTGATTCTGATCAGAGTACTTCATTTAGAGGAGGTAACCATTAAAACAAACATCACAAAGCATCTTATCCTACTATGAGAAGTATTTCTGATTAGAGTACTTCAGTTTTGAGTGATAACCTTTGAAGAAAACTCCACAAAGCATCATACCTTACTACGAGAAGAGTTTCTTTGCCGAGTACTTCATTTAAGTGTAGTAACAATAAATAAAACACCACGAAGAAGCATAGAGTATCACTCTAAGTGCTTAATTTAAGTGATGTAAACAATCAATAAAACACCACGAAGAAGCATCATATCTTACTACAAGAAGAGTTTCTTCTCCGAGTACTTCATTTAAGTGTTTTAACCATTAACTAAAACACAACGAAAAAGTATTAAAGTACCAATGTAAGTGCTTCATGTCCGAGTAGTTAATTTATGAGGATTCTGATCAGAGTACTTCATTTAGGGGAGGTAACCATTAAACAAAACATCACAAAGCATCTTATCTTACTATGAGAAGTGTTTCTGATTAGAGTACTTAATTTATGAATGGTATCCTTTCAAGACAACTCCACAAAGCTTACTTTGTGGTGTTTCTGATCAGAGTACTGCGAGCAGTGTTTCTTATCTGAGTACTTCATTTATGGGTGGTAAACATTAAACAAAACACCACAAAGCATGATATCCTACTATGAGAAGTGTTTCTGATCATAGTACTTCATTTATGAGTGGTAACCTATGAATAAAATTCCACAAAGCATCATACCTTACTACGAGAAGAGTTTCTTCGCCGAGTACTTCATTTAAGTGTAGTAAACAATCAATAAAACACCACGAAGAAGCATAGAGTACCACTCTAAGTACTTCATTTAAGTGTTGTACACAATCAATAAAACACCACGAAGAAGCATCATATCTTACTACGACAAAAGTTTCTTCTCCGAGTACTTCATTTAAGTGTTGTAACCAACACACAACGAAAAAGTATAGAATACCAATCTAAGTGCTTCATGTCCGAGTTATTCTGATCGGAGTACTTCATTTATGGGAGATAACAATTAAAGCAAACACCACAAAACATAATATCCTATTATGAGAAGTGTTTCTGATCAGAGTACTTTATGTATGAGTGGTAACCTTACAGAAAACTCCACAATGCATCATATCTTACTACGATAAGAGTTTCTTTTTTTAGTACTTCATTTAAGTGTTGTAACCATTCACTAAAACACAACGAAGAAGCTTAGAGTACCACTCTAAGTGCTTCATGGCCGAGTACTTTATTTATGAGTGGTTCTAATCAGAGTACTTCATTTATGGGTGGTAACCATTAAAGAAAACTTCAAAAAGCTTCTATACTACTCGAGAAGTGTTTCTTATCGGAGTACTTCATTTAGGGTGATAACCATTGAAGAAAACAACACAAAGTATCATATCCTACTATGAGAAGTGTTTCTGATTAGAGTAATTCGTTTATGAGTGGTAACCTTTTAAACAAAACTCCACAAAGCATCATATTTTACTACGAGAATAGTTTCTTAGTCGAGTACTTCATTTAAGTGCCTTAAACAATAAATAAAATACCACGAAGAAACATAAAGTACCACTCTAAGAGCTTCATTTAAGTGATGTAAACAATCAATGAAACACCACGAAGAAGCATCATATCTTACTACGAGAAAAGTTTCTTCTCCGAGTACTTCATTTAAGTATTGTAAACAATCAATAAAACACAACGAAGAAGCATAGAGTACCACTCTAAGTGCTTCATTTTCGAGTACTTAATTTATGAGTGATTCTGATCAAAGTACTTCATTTATGGTGGTAATCATTAAAGAAAATATCACAAAGCATCTATCCAACTGCGAAAAGTGTTTCTTATCTGAGTACTTCATTTATGAGTGATAACCATTAATGAAAACACTACAAGGCATCATATCCTACTATGAGAAGTGTTTCTGATCAGAGTACTTCATGTATGAGTGGTAACCTTGTAAGAAAACTCCACAAATCATCATATCTTGCAACGATAATAGTTTCTTTTTCGAGTACTTCATTTAAGTGTTGTAACCATTCACTAAAACACAACGAAGAAGCATAGAGTACCACTCTAAGTGCTTCATGTCCGAGTACTTATTTTATGAGTTATTATGATCTGAGTACTTCATTTATAGGAGGTAACCCTTAAAAACAATACAAAGCATCAAATTCTACTACGAGAAGTGTTTCTGATTAGAGTACTTAATTTATGAGTGGTAACCTTTCAAGACAACTCCACAAAGCATTATATTTTAATTAAAGAAGAGTTTCTTCTCCGAGTACTTCTTTTATGTGTTGTAAACAATCAATAAAATGACTCGAAGAAGCATAGAGTACCACTCTAAGTGCTTCATGTCCGAGTACTTAATTTATTAGTGATTCTAATCAGAGTTCTTCATTTTTGGGTGCTAACCATTAAAGAAAACATCACAAAGCATCTTATCATTCTGCGAGAACGAGAAGTGTTTCTTATCTGAGTACTTCATTTATGGATGACAACCATTAAAGAAAACACCACAAAGCATCATATCCTATAATGAGAAGTGTTTCTGATCGGAGTACTTCATTTAACCTTTCAAGAAAACTCTACAAATCATCATATCTTACTACGAGAAGAGTTTCTTCTCCGAGTACTTCATTTAAGTGTTGCAACCATTTGCTAAAAAACAACGAAGAATCATAAAATATCAATCTATGCGCTTCATGTCCGAATACTTAATTTATGAGTGATTCTAATCAGAGTACTTCATTTATGGATGGTAACCATTAAAGCAAACACCACAAAATCATATCCTACTATGAGAAGTGTTTCTGATTAGAGTACTTCATTATGAGTGATAACCTTTCAAGAAAACTCTACAAAGCATCATATCTTACTATGAGAAGAGTTTCTTCTCCAAGTACTTTATTTATGTGTTGTAAACAATCAATAAAACACCACCAAGAAACATAGAGTACCACTCTAAGTGCTTCATGTCCGAGTACTTAAATAATGAGTGATTATGATCTGAGTTGTTCATTTATGGGTGGTAACAATTATAGAAAACACCACATAGCAACATATCCTACTATGAGAATGTTTATGATCAGAGTACTTCTTTTATGTGTGATAACCTTTCAGCAAACTCCACAAAGCATCATATCTTACTACGAGAAGAGTTTCTTCTTTGAGTACTTTATTTAAGTGTTGTAAACAATCAATAAACACCACGAAGAAGTACAAAGTACCACTCTAAGTGCTTCATGTCCGAGTACTTAATTAATGAGTGATTCTGATCAGAGTATTTTATTTATGGATGGTAACCATTAAAGAAAACACCACATAGCATATTATCCTACTATTGGAAGTGTTTTAGATCATATTACTTCATTTGTGGGTGGTAACGTTTCAAGAAGACCCCACAAAGCATCATGGCATACTATGAAAAGTGTGAATACTTCAGTTAAGGGTGGTAACCATTAAAACAAACACCACAAAGCATGTTCGAGTAGGCCATGATTCATGTTCGAGTACTTAATTTATGAGTGATTCTGATCAGAACACTTCATTTATGAGTGGTAACCATTAAAACAAACACCACAAAGCATCATATCATATCATGAGAAGTGTTTCTGATTAGAGTACTTCATTTATGAGTGGTAACCTTTCAAAAAAAGCTCCACAATGCAACATATCTTACTACGGAAGAGTTTCTTCTCCGAGTACTTTATTTAAGTGTTGTAAACAACCAATAAAACGTCACGAAGAAGCATAGAGTAACACTCTAAGTGCTTCATTTAAGTGTTGTAAACAATCAATAAAACACCACGAAGAAGCATCATATCTTACTACGAGAAGAGTTTCTTCTCAGAGTACTTCATGTAAGTGTTGTAACCATAAACTAAAACACAACGAAGATGCACATATTACCAATCTAAGTGCTTCATGTTCGAGTACTTCATTTATGAGTGATTCTGATCAGAGTACTTAATTTATGGGAGGTAACCATTAAAGAAAACACCACAAAGCATAATGTCTTCCTATGAGAAGTGTTTCTTGTTAGAGTACTTCATTTATGAGTGGTAACCTTTCAAGAAAACTCCACAAAGCCTCATATCTTAATTAAAGAAGAGTTTTTATTCGAGTACTTCATTTAAGTGTTGTAAACAATCATAAAACACCACGATGAAGCATAGAGTACCACTTTAAGTGCTTCATTTTCGAGTACTTAATTTATGAGTGATTCTGATTAGAGTACTTCATTTATGGGTGGTAATCATTAAAGAAAAATCACAATGCATCTTACCCTACCGCGAGAAGTGTTTCTTATATGAGTACTTCATTTATGTGTGATAACCAATAAAGAAAACACCACAAAACATCATATCCTACTATAAAAAGTGTTTCTGATCAGAGTACTTATTTATGAGTGGTAACCTTTCAAGAAAACTCTACAAAGCATCATATATTACTACGAGACGAGTTTCTTCTTCGAGTACTTCATATAATTGTTGTAACCATTAATTAAAACACAACAAAGAAGCATAGAGTACCAATCTAAGTGCTTCAGATCCGAGTACTTATTTTTTTGAGTGATTTTGATCAGAGTACTTTATTTATGGGTGGTAACCATTAAAGAAAACATCACACATCATCTTATCCTAATGCGAGAAGTGTTTCTTATCTGAATATTTCATTTATGGGTGGTAACCATTAAAGCAAACACCACAAAGCATCATATCCACTATGAGAAGTGTTTTTGATTAGAGTACTTCATTTATAAATGGTAACATTTCAAAAAACTCGACAAAGCATCATATCTTACTGCGAGAAGAGTTTCTTCTCCGAGTACTTCATTTTAGTGTTGTATAACAATCAATAAAATACCACGAAGAATAATAGAATACCACTCTAAGTGCTTCATGTTTGAGTACTTATTTTATGAGTGATTATGATCAGAGTACTTCATTTATAAGTGATAAAGAAAACACCACAAAATATCTTATCCTACTACGAGAAGTGTTTCAGATTGGATTACTTCATTTATGAGCGGTAACGTTAGAAGAAAATCTCACAAAGCACCATAGCCTACTACTAGAAGTATTTCTTCTTTGAGTACTTCATTTTGTTAGAAATATTGGGGTTTAAAGTGCAAGACTAAGGTCAAGTAACAAGGCGGAAGCGTTTTCAATCAATAATTTCAAATTAAAACTTTTAGACCTTAATCACCTAGCCAAGAGTTAAAGCAAGCAATTTCTAGAAATGATAAAGCAATTCACAAATCAACAAAGAGCAAAGTAATAATAGAGCGACTAAAGAGAGAGCAAGAGCAATCGAGAGAACAAAAATAATATGCGATGTAACGTGGTTCGACTTATCAATCAACTAGGCATACGTCCACGGGTCTCTTGAAACTAAATCTTCCTTCTGGGCCGATTTCACTATCAAAACAAGTGTTTTTTTAAATTACAGAGCCGATCTTTGATTTCTCCTAAACAAGCAAATCAATATTAGTCTCCTAGACCAATGTATGGGGCAACACCACTCTGCACGGTTAACGGTCCGATTGACAAAACAATCAAGGACAATGCACACTTGACAACACAAATGTGGTGCACCAAAGGCTAAAATCTAGCTAAAAGTAAGTTCTCGAATTTACAATTAGACTATAGGTGGTAGCTGAGGGAGAAGGTGATTGGGCTCTTTGTTGTGCTCAATCATGATCAGAGTACTTCATTTATGAGTGGTAACATTTTAAGAAAACTCCACAAAGCATCATATCTTACTACGAGAAGAGTTTCTTGTCAGAGTACTTCATTTAAGTATTGTAACCATTCACTAAAACACAAATAAGAAGCATAAAGTACCACTCTAAGGGTTTCATGTCCGAGTATTTCATTTATGAGTGATTCTGATCAGAGTACTTCATTTATGAATGGTAATCATTAAAGAAACTTTGATCACAAAGCATTTTATCCTATTATGAGAAGTGTTAGTGATAAGAGTACTTCATTTATGAGTGGTAACCATTCAGGAAACTCCACAAAACATCATATCTTACTATGAGAAAAGTTTATTCTCCGAGTACTTCATTTAAGTGTTGTAAACAATCAATAAAATACCACGAAGAAACATAGAGTACCACTCTAAGTGCTTAATGTTCGAGTACTTAATTTATGAGTGATTCTGATCAGAGTAATTCATTTATTGGTGATAACCATTAAAAAAAATATCACAAAGCATCATATCTTACTGCGAGAAATGTTTATTATTTGAATACTTCATTTATAAGTGAGAACCATTAAAGAAAACACTAAAATACATCATATTCTACTATGAGTAATATTTCAGATTAGAGTACTTCATTTATGAGTAATTTTTTTTAAAAAAAAAACTCCACAAATATCATATCTACAATTAATGAAAAATTATTTGTACGTTCCTGTTAAAAATATGATTGTATTTAAGTACAACAATTTTATTAAATAAGATTCGTAACAACAAACAAATCCGATACTAGTAATTTATCTAAGCCGATAATATAATCCATTGTACTATACTGTGTTACGCTACGTCTAATTCAGACGGGCTTTGTGCTAATAGTTCTTTGCATGTTAATTGAAGTTTACTGTGCTTGGGTTAATTTTTATTTTTTTAGTGTTATCTGTTTCACATATTTTTTTGGAGTAGGTTAACCTACTATAATTTTTCATTAAAAAAAGATAATTGATAGACAAGATGAAAAAGAAAAGAACTACAAAATCCAATCATTTCAATTCAATTCATAAACTCTACACCTATCTAATACAAGCACATTCCAACTCTTAAAATAAATCAAAATATACTAACCTAATTGTCAAATAACGATTTGTTAATCAACTTTGAAATTTAAAAGCCAGTAAGATCCAACCTGCTAGACAAAATAGCACATCAATCATTTTTGTACTCGATACATTATCAGTACATCACACACATACCACATAGAAACATTAAAGTGACTGCACACAGAACTCGTGTGGCAATCTCAACAAGGACGAAAATAACAACATACCTACAGTTGTTGTAGAGAAGGTGATCAACGTTGCAGTGATGTAGTTAATTACTTGGGTTCATGCTAGAGGCTATTCACCGAATTGGTGGGACAACATAGAAAATTGAGGGAGGCAACTAATCCCTTTGCTGACAGATCCAACAAAGTTAAACCCTAGAGGATCAGTTTGTTTGTACCATTTGTCAGTAGTAGTGGAGAGAGAAACAAGTGGCAATGGAAAGAGAGAGGGATTGACATTGCAGGTACACATACCAGATGCGAGATTGTACAGTCGCATCAAGCACGTTGATAAGTTGATTACTTTAGCCAATAGATCAGTTGACAAAGAGCTTCATAGAAGATCTAAGCTCGGACTGACTACTAACCTCAAGCCGACTCGAGAAGCCTCAGCACCCAGTTGACAAACAAACCCACCGGCTCGACTCCAAGGTTAACTCTGGCTGTTGCATATGCAACTCGATATGATACATAAGCAGAACATTGGGCATGATGTCAACATTGTCCTTTGATGTCATGGCCAAACCAACTTGTTTGACAGTGCTTAATTGCTGAATTAAGTCCTCCTTTACCTATTTTTATCCGAGCCTTAACCCTTATGTTGTTAAGACACATCTACTCATGAATTAAGCTCTCTTGACATTCAATTGTCAAACATGTGTTTCTTAGCACAAATTAAAAATTAATCCTAATTACGGATGCCCACAAATACACACTGGTATTCAGAAGAGAGGACATGTTGACATTTCACACGCACACAGTCACAGATCATCTCATTAGTTGATATTCCTATAAGCAATCAAAGGTTGTTTATATTTCATCAGCAACCCTGAGTCTTTGGTTTGACACTTTGTTGACGACTGCAAGTGTTGCTATTGTTTTTCAGTGACAAGGACGTTATTGTTATCAGCGTCAAGTGTGTATCATGATCCCAATTAAAAGACAATTATAAACAAATCAGTATATGGTTCAGAAATCAGAATTCGACTAGCTAAACAGAAACTGTTCACAAATCAGTAAAAAGAAATGATATAACAAGGTTGCTAAAGGGCTGAATTAACCACTCTCAACCAGATTTTGTTCTTGAGAACCAGTCTTTGTCAGAGTTTCTGTTAAATCCTGCTCAGCCTTCCTTTTCTTTGCCGTCTCTTTTGATTTGGCTCCAGATTTCTTTGCAGCATTTTTATTTCTAAATTCTAATCAATCAAACAACAAAATAATGTTCAGAACACGTAATACTAGTTGAATTAGTTGAACGATGACTTAAATTTACTAAAGAATACTCCAACAAATTTGAAATGAAAGCATGAGACCCGTATCAGGATATGTAGCAAGAAGAGAACTGCTAAGTGAGGGAATGTGATTTGGAGAGTTGGACCCTTGGAACATACAGTAACAAATCCAAGTAGTTTTTATTGTAAGAATATGAACCAATATAATTGAAAGTTCGAACACAACCACGTTATAATCAAAACATGATGCAGCTTTACAAATTTTGTTTCCACTTTTGCCCCTATGACAGCAGATGAAGGCTACTTCCATCTAATGGCCAGAGTAGGGGTGCCGCAACAGACACTAGGCACCCTGACTCAGCCTTGGATGCAAAAACAACAATTTTGAAGATAAAAAGAATTTGAAGTTATTCCAAAATGTAATCATAGATAAATTGAATCATTTTTTTTCATTTTAGGCCTGTCATCTGACCTAATGTTTGCTAGTTCATAGATTCCAGGGATATCTATACTCTATAATGATTCCATAGTACATGTTTCGCGTTCATCCAAGCACTATTCCAGGATTACTATGAGCAAGTGCAAGTGAACAAGAATTCTGGATGGACCAATCAAATTTTCATTTATACCACATAGTTAACAAGCTACAGAAACAAATTCAGCCAATCTTATGGAAATGAAATCCAATATGGGCTTCACTTCTAGCCTACCCCAACTTGTTTGCGACAAAAGGCTTTGTTGTTGTAGTTAACAAGCTGCAGACAACCAATTCTGAGGCCTAATCACAATTCCACTGAGTCTAGCTGTCTCCATTCAGCTGACACAGTGGGACAGTCTAAAACTCAGCTTTGCTTTTGTTGTATGAAGCTGAGTCATTTCAAGTGCATATTACATGGCACTTGCACAGTAAAACTTTAAGCAAATGAATTGACTTTTGCCAGTTTTCTCTGGTATAGGTATCAGCCCGTATGAACTTCAGTACAGGTAAAAGAGGTTTAAAACCTTTTTCTGGAGAGTCACCAGTAAAGCTCCAAAATTTAACAAACCAGATCAATACTCAAGTATCAGTTGGTTACTAACTCAAGCAGCATGGCCCCAGGAATGAAATACTTTGTTACATATGAATGGTTATTTTGTAACAACTGCCTCGTACACTGGTTTTACTTGCAATCAATAATATTAAACTACAGAAAAGGTGAACACAAAATACAAACCTTCTAAAGCAGATTTAAGAGGCTCAATAAATTCAGCAAACTCAATCTCATCAAGTGCCTTTAAAACATCCTCTGCATTAATTGTTTGTCTCTTTGATTCCTTGCATATGTCATTAGCCCTATTTAACAAACTTTTCTTCAATAAGAGAAAAACATGAAATACTTAAATTCACAAGCATTATAGGACAATCATATACTCAACTTACCTAGATATTTACTTCATTTTCGAAAAACTTGCAAGGATTTTTCCTTGTCAAACTTATTATTTAAGTATCTTTTCACAATTCAATTCCCCATTTCAATATTTAGTTGGCACAATTATATCATTTCCAACTAAATCTGACAAAAGAGTAGGTGTCCGTGTGGCTAAATTAAAATACACAACTTTATTTGGAATACAAGGATGATTCTGGTTCATGCCAAACAGTACCCAAATGCTATTTGAAACTGTCTGAAGAATAGCTGTTCTGAATAGTGGAAAAAAGAACCAAGAAAACACTCGGCATGCAAAAGTTTCCTGTATTACCACTATTTTGGTACTCCTAATGAAGCAATAAGTAGTCACAATCATTAGCTTAATACATCAATCAACTAAGCCAGCTTAATCAAACTAGCAAGAAATACTATCCCAGTGCTTGTGACCACATAAGAACAAGACATGTAAAGTGCGTCGTTCTTCCTGAATCCTGATCCTCAAGAGAGAGAGAGAGAGAGAGAGGTTACGTCGCAGAGAGATAGTGAATGAAGATACGAGCGCTCTCTCCAAAAGACACAAGCGCATCTTTATTCAAATTCACATCTTCCTCTCCAGCTAGCTCCGAAAGCTTCTCCTTCACGAGCCGTCGTACAATAGCCCGTGGCAGATCCTCCACTTCTACCTCCGGCACCGGCGGTGCATCTGGCGGTGAAGGTGGAGCCTCCTCCGCCGCCTGAGAAGTCGAAGCTCCTTCCCCTCCCTTCTTTGCCATTTCCCTTTTCTCTCCCCGCTAAATTGTAAAACCCTCGCGCCTAATAGGAAATCACATCCTCTGGACCACTTTTAATTGGGTGCTGTCTGGACCCAGCGAATCTGATCCGTCCGATCAGATCCAAGGGCTCCAGACAGCTGCGACTCCAGAGAAAGGTAAAAAAGAAATTTACCCAATTTTCTGCCCGATTTCTTTCCTTCCCGCGTCCTCATCTGTGAGATGTAAAATTTCTGCCCGATTTCTTTCCTTCTCGCGTCCTCATCTGTTGTGTAAATATTTATGCAGTATCTAAGGTTTCATTTATGCGGAATTGATGCAATTTGTTATCTGGTTAAACTTGATGAAATTCTCCCACGTGAACAAGTAAAATTGGAAAAATTAAGATATTGATGACAGAAACCAGGGGCCTCTATTGCCTAGCATTAAACAGTACCATACAGAACCTGATCTCACAGGTGGCTATTCAGTAACATAGCTTCAACATTCAGAAGAAACAGTACCTATTTTGGGAACCCAAAATGATTTAAAATATTGCACAAAAACCGTCTGGTCAACAAAGTCTTGAAACAATTCTTGTAAAATTGCCATCGGATTAGTCTCCTCGCTCCAGCTTGCATCAGATGTGTGGATTCTATCAACAAGTGCTTTCATCCATTTACCAACATCATGCTTAGAGATGGATCGACTTATAATTCATGCAACAGGGAGCGCATGATTCCTCGAATCAAATACAAGAAACGTGTAAAGAGGATACTGCATAAAGCACAATTCGATTATAGTAATGTATAAAAAATAAGCTCACCTTACAAGAGCCTGTTATAAGTTTCTGTATAAATACAACCACATATGGTCACAGGTGAAATTACATCAGCTTCATAGCAAGATTGTACGTTTGTTTTGTTAGCCAATTTTAAGTTTGATTGAGCTCAACTGAGGTGTACCCTCAAGCTCTAGGTAACATTCAAAAGGACAAATAAGAAGTCATGTGTGCTTGCTTTTATGTTCACTTTTATTATTTTGGACGATCAGCACCCATATATCTGGCATAGGTTATAGGTGCATAACAGTGGATGTAGTGAATAGTAGCTTCTTGCACTCAGTGCCAATCCAAATATATGATGATTTTTGCACAAAAGCATATCACATTATTAGAGATGATACAGAGCATGAAAATCAAAAACAAAAATATCTTATTTAGAATAACATAATAGCAAGGTTACAATTTCCATCACCCTTTGCTTCATTTTGAATGCAGCACTTTCTGTTTAAACAATGTAATCTTTAGTTCATTTTTTAAACCAGTGTGCCCATAATATGTGGAAAAACCTTTGCAGCAATTATATGTCACTAAATTCTTCTGCTTACCACAAAAGTAAATACCTTTAGCTTGCTTATCCCAAATGCAGAATCACATGCCAAAAGACTCTGATGCCCAAACCGAATCATCTACTGCAACTGCCACTCGGTTTGGATTCCAAGAATGAAGGGATCTGAATCAGTTGAGTCTTGGTAAAAGAAGACCGACTTCTTGTTCCTCTCAACCCACATCCTGACACTTGCCTGATCGTCCAAGTCCAGCTCATGTGTTGATCGCTTTATGATCATCCCAAGCTTCTGCACATACTGGGATGCTAATGAGTTGACTATGTTGTCAAGTCCACAGTACCTACAATTCCATGGTTTTATCTGAATTAATGGTGGTACGGTCATCATCATTAGACACAACAAATGAAGGCAGTGGTATGTCACCAAAGAAATTTTAACTTTGTTCACTTTGTTTACATGAATCTGCAAAACTTATTATAGAATGAGGACAAAGTTAGCACCATTGGCTGAATCAAGAAATTCTTGATTCTAGAAACTATATAAACATCAGAATTCAGAACTGTTTTGTTACTTCCCTGATAATATGTACTTGTGAAATTACCCAAAGTACAATTGAAACTTATTGCAACTTATCAAAATTTCCTTGTTAATTTAGTTCGACAACAGGGTTCCGATGGAAATCGCACATTACTTTTGACTATAACAAACAAAAAATTACCGATGTACTCCTTCAATATGTGTCTGCAACACATTCTCTTCAGGAATTCCAAGATACATCAATGACATGGACTGTTGCTGTATCTCACTGCATATATAAGGGAGCTTCTTCGCACCAGGACCAATTGCATCTCTGTCAAGCGGCCCATGACACACATAGCCTGACTTGTTGACATGTCTCCTTTCATGATATATAATGAGAGCTACTGAGGGTCGTGCATAGAGGCACTTCACTATGAAATGGCACGTGCATCCGCGCATTGACTGGGGGGGCCTAGCTGCACAGTTCCTTGTATTTAGCCTGTATCGCCGACTTGGAAGGGGACTTCCTCATTTTGTTGTTGTTTCTTCTCCTCGTCAACGGAAAAACCTAGGTAGAAACGACTTTGGCGATTCGATGGAGCTCGATAAAGCACAACCTGGCTCGATGAAACTATCTGGCGATTCGATTCGATGGAAGAGAGCAAACGTAGGTAGGCAATCCTAGCTCGATGAATTGTCTGACAACTTGTCTTTGCTTCAGACTCATTTCAGAGACAGAGAGACGAATCGAGTGTCGATTACGGGCAAGGGAAAGCAACGTGACGGGCAGGCGAATTTGTTTTTTTTTAGTTTGTGAAGGCGTTGTAATATGAGCTCTTGGATCTAATCGGACGGATCAGAATCACTGGGTCCAGACAACACTCGATTAAAACAGATCCAGAGGATGTGAATTCCGCCTAATAGAGGGTTTCCCCCACATTGCAAAATTTTATTAGGACTGTTATGACATGAATTAGGGATACTTTTTTTCATTCCACAAAAAAATGGAGAAATTATGCAAATGTCATTCGAAATTTTTTTTCTTTTATATTTGTCATCCAGAAATACAATTAGTTCATTTATTTGTCACTATTTTTTAAAGACAAAAATGCTTCTGACATTTCAAGTCTGTCATGGTTTCTTTCTCTCTTCATGTATCCATGGCAGCTTCATATCTAGAAATAGAGCTTCCGCTCTGGGTACGTTCTTGACACTTCGAGTTCGACGGATGGAGATCGTGGCAAATGGGACGACATTGTCGGTGGTGGAAGCGAGTGAGGGAGCGTCTCACCACTTCCTTTTCTATTAAGAAAACGAAGTATTACAATACCAAGACCGACATGATACCGAAATGTAACCGAAATGGTACCCACAAAAAATAGAGACCCTTGATCTGAAGATTCTATCTCATTTATTCAATTACCCCCTGTAAAACTAATCTTTCGAAAACAACCACTTTGCATCAGCACTTCCATTCCAGTGCTGATGCCAAAATCCTATCTATAAAATCACTTATAACAACTTATTAACCTATTCCTCTTGATTACACTAACCCATTGCTTGAAATTTCTTGTGATGACAACCTCTTATGGAGTCAGAAATTTCAAGCAACAAAAAACAAAAAGAAAACAAATGAAAACTGATATCTTCACTAGTACACCGTCAAAGTCCCTCCCATCTGGCTCATACATCCTCCATGTTTGCTACCAGCTTCCAATTGCCCCTGAGCTTCTCCTCTTGTTTCCAGTCAGGTTTTGATATCTTCTTTGGTCTAATCATCAAAATCACCTGATCAATAATACAACAAACTTTTTATTTTAGCTACAATGGATCTGGTAGTTAGTACAGTTGCATCATTGAAAACACTATTATTTCTAGCTATTCAACAACTCCATAATACTGTAGCACTTACTAACATCAAGATTTTCTTTTGAGGTGTATTGCAAATATAAACATATAACATTTCTATATTGGATAACCATAAAACATCACAGTTAAGTACCCCAGGACCACACCCCTTGTATATGAGAGCATGTGAAGAATAGATGATTAATCGTTTCTACATCTGAACAGTAAACACATTGAATATATTCATCTCACCCTATCTTTCTTAGATTGGTTCTTACCAGAATCTTCTTTTTGTACATTAACCACACACAAAAATTAATTTTCAAAGATATCCTTATTACTAGATAATTTGGTATTGATTGACTATTATCGCCTTATTGGTCAACCAGTTATATATTTTCTTATTTCTTATTTTATTAGTGGGCTGATTTAGCCATAAAATTCTATGAGATTCCTCACTAAGAGGAAAATATGAAAGCACCGATGTTTGTATATGAGAGTATAGTTGTATCTGCAAAACAGAAATATTTCTTTTAAATGTTAATTGTCTAAAGCCATCAGCATTTATCTCAGCCACTGTTATCTCTTTATTCTCACAAATTTGGAAAAAAAGATGGGTACATTATACTTAAAGGTATCACTCCATTCCAGTTATCTAACCATAGCTTTGTAGATTTGTCATCCCCAATCTTAACATGCTATTTATTTGTACAATTTGTTCATATTTATGAATCATTTTTCAAAATGGGGACCATCTTTTTTTATCCACTACCCCTGTGTATTTCTTAAGTAATATATCCTTCCACCATCCCTTACAATTAGGATCTTTTAATCTCCAAATATACTTGCATATCAAAGAAATATTCATATCTCTGAGGTTGATAATTCCCAAGCCCTCCAAATTTTTTGGCTTACAAATTTCTAACCAGTGACACAGATGCATTTTCTTTTTGCCCTCAGAGTCCCACAAGAAATTTGATATAGTTTGATCTAATTTCAATATTACCCTTTTTGGTATCATGCGGAAACTCATTAGATATAAAGGCAAAGCTGATACTACACTATTGATTAAGACTACTTTGCCCCCCTATAGACAACATATAACTTTTCTACCCTTGCAACTCGGCTTGTTCCTTTCAACAATCTCATCCCAATCTTTACAATTTGACTTTTTCCAATGTATTGGTATGCCTAAATATTTCATTGGCCACCTAACATCCAAAAATTCATGTTAATCTTTTAGCTTGACCAGTGATCATATTGATTAGATATGCTAGACATTTATCAAAATTAACTTTCACACCTGTTAGTGCTTCAAAGCCAATAAAGATCCATCTGATGACACCCATCATTTGTTCAATTGCTGGGCAAAAAATGATAGTATCATCAGCATAGTGTAGGTTATTTATTTGAACCCTTCCTCTATGTTTGGGCTTAAACCTTGTATTAACCCTGAATGTCTTGTTTTTTCAGCATATTATTCAATGTATCAGTTACAAGATTAAAAATAATAGGTGAAAGATGGTCTTCTTGCTTGAGTCTCCTTTTTGCTTCAAAATAATTTGATCTGTTACCATTAACATTAACACAAACTTCACCTCCTTATAGTAACATCTCTATCCAATGCACCCACAATGGAGGGAAGTCTCTCTTTAGCAACATATCACTTAAAAGATGCCAGCTCACTCTGTCATATGCTTTCTCAATATCAATTTTGAGAACAATTCCTTCTTTATTCTTTTTCTTTATATCATTTACTATTTCAGATACACATAGCACATTATCTAATATGTATCTCCCCTTCAAAAAAGCCCCTTGTGACTGATCTAACAATGCATTAGCCACTTTCTCAATTCTGGTAGTTAGCACCTTTGTTATCATTTTATAAATGCAGTTTATTAGAGAAATAGGTATGTATTGCTTAACTTCTTCTGCATTGATTACTTTGGAAATTAAGCATACCATGGCTTTGTTCAATTTTCGAATATTTAATTTCAATTTATAAAATTGATTGAACATTTCTATCACGTCATTCTTAACCACATTCCAATATTGATGATAGAATGCAAAGCACATACCATCTGGTCCAGGTGCTTTGTCTCCTGCAGAGGCATATAGAGCTTCATATATTTCTTGTTCAGAGAATAGGTTAGTAAGGTCCATTTGCATCTCATGTGTCACTCTGTCTGAATCTAGCCAGAATCCATCTTCCAATATCACGTATGTTTCACCTGGATCACCAAAAAGTTCTTTATAGAATTTCACAATATGCTTTTCAATTATTACAGGATTAGTTTCCATATTTCCATCTACCATTAATCTATGAATTTGTTTTCTCTTATATTTATGAGTGGCAATGATATGAAAATATTTGGTGTTTCCATCTCCTAACAACAACCAGTTACTTTTAGCTCTAGTTTTCCAATATTTCTCCTCTTCAACAAATATAATATCTAAGTGTTGAGAAAAGTATGCATATTTTGTTTGCTCATCAATATCACATTCTCTATCCTCTTGTATTTTTTTGCAAAATATCTATTCTTTGTATATATTCCTCTTTTTTTCTTTTCATCTCCCCATAATGATTGTGAGCCCAGCTTCTAATTTTCTATCTGATTCCTACACCAAGTCATACATATATCTGAGCTATTGGTATTGAATTCCAGCATTTATCAACAACGTCTCTAAATCCTTCTACCTCTGCCCATTCTTTTTCAAATCTAAAATACTTGGGGCTAGAGGTACTTGATTGACCAGAAAGCGACAATGGATTATGGTCTGATTTATATATAGTCAAACAATTTACCTCAACTTTATAATGATCTCCCCATGCTGAGTTGTATAAGAATCTGTCTAATAGAGCTAAATAAGGTTTAGATCTCATATTAGACCAAGAGAATTTATGGTTAAACAAGGGGTGTTCCATCAAATGAGTTCGTGAAATGTACTCATTGAAAATATAATCCCCAAACATATTAAAATTATCATTATTTTTTTCATGACTATATCTCATCATGTTAAAGTCATCAAATACATGTGGTCTCTTCCAATTAGAATATAATGATTGTAATTCTTATAAAAAAATATTTTTTTCTAATTGTATTTAGTGGGACCATACACCACTGTTATCCCAAACTAGAATTGATAATTTTCATCTATAAGCACTACTGACAATGAATATCTAGCTTTATATTTGAATAAAATTCTATATATTTATTAGAATTAATTCCAATGAGCACATCCCCAGATGTTCCTTTAGCATTTAGGTTAACCCATTCAAAGTCTCAAGGCAACATTGATCTTACTAATCTTTTTGTCATTTTTGAAATTTTTGTTTCATGTTACCCTACAATTTCAATTTTGTTTTGTAAGATAATATCCTTTATATATCTTCTTTTTTCTAATTTTCTTATTCCCCTTACATTCAAACTCAGTATTTTCATGAGATTGAGAATGGCCCCACATTAGTTATAACCTTGTCTAACATTTTTCTTTTATCTTGGTCTTTATTCAAAAATCTAACTCTATTTTTTATTTTAAATTCCATCTCCCCCACTACTAAAGAGAATTGTTTCTTCGACAATGTTCTTAGGAATTGAACATTTTTTATGCTCTCTTCTCTATCTGTAGCTAATTGCAAGTCAAAGCATTAAAATAACTCTATGACTTGATCATCATTAAAATCTACAAAAGAGAAAGAGTCAAAGATTGGTTTTGTACCTTGATTGTAGATCTGCTCTACAGATTTGTGCTTCCTATTTATAGCCTTAGCTAACATTGAGTTTTCTGGATTTTAGACCTTTTGCCTAAGACTATGTCTAGTCAAAGGAGGTAGGTATGTTATGGGTTTCATCATTACATGTTCCTCTACTATGATCATCACCTTATAGTTGTTTCTAGTATGTACCTTTTCACCTGGAGATGGAGTCTCTTTGTCATTCTTCTCATCAGTATCTCTTCTCTCATTATTAGTAAGAGCCTGGTTCATTAACTCAATATCATCCACTATCTCTTCTGCGGGTAGGTTGTTGGCATTCTTCTCTATCTCCTCTGACATTGTAACTATGTCTTTCATCTGAACATTTGTCATCTTTGAGCACTCACCTTGTTCAAATATTATCTCATTCATTATAGGGGTGGTATTGTTTTGAGGCATTAATATCAGAGGTGATAGCTCAAAATTTCCCTCCTCTATGCCACCTATATCAGTATCTATCTCGCTGACTTCATTGTTTGCCTCTTGATTTTTATCATTGTTATCATTACCACCCCCAATTGTTCAAATTCTAAATCATACTCCTCCTCATCCTCTTCAGCATGCTCATCTTCACCTCCCTTGTTCTCATTTTGATCTGGATTTGTATCTAATATGTTCCAAACATGTTGTCTCTTGCCACTTTCCTTCGCTTTATCGAAGGGTTTCTCATAAAAGAACTTGACCAAAGTACAACACGCTTCCTTCTTATCATTTCGGTACATCACCTTCTTGTTCATAAGGATATCATCAGTGGCACACCCCTACTCGGATGTTTGCTGCACCAAGGTAAGATCTATCCATTGTACGACGATCCACCTCAAAGTACCTTACCTATTCCTTCCATGAGTTTATCAAATTCCTGCCTATACCAGAATTTGCGTGGAAAATCTACCACAGTAATCCATACACTTCTCAGACGACGCCCATTTTCAAACGACAGATCCCATGGAATAGTTCTGAAGTTCTTATGCTCAATTCGAAATATTCCATTTCTGATGGCCTTATCTCACCACCAGCCCGGGCCTTCGATCAGGAAATTATAATCACCGATCTCTGCCACCTTCCAAGGAAACGTAGGTGCCTATTTCTTGAGAGTTGCCCCCACCCGATTTGTAGTATACTCTTGTTCTACCTGCATAACAACACATTTGTGAAACCCCTCCTCGATGTGTTGCGACTCATGAGTGTCATCAAAGAACATACTACCATTACCAGTCATTGTGTTATATACCTCCTCAAATCTAGTTTTAGTGTATCTAACCTTTGATTTGATTCACTAGCAGGAACTTAAACCAGATCTGATTGTTGAAGTTTTCCTTTCTCTTTCTCACCCCTTTTCTTCTTACACTGGCACGATTGATGCACTATACCTCTACACTCAAAGCAAATTCGAGCATTACGAAATGATTTCGTGTGGCGACCTTTCTCTCCACAGCGATAGCACTGATCAGGAGCAATTCGAATAGCGGAAGTCCTTGAGATTTTATTGATGTTTGATTTTCCCCAAATTATCACTGATTTCGCTACATCTGGCTTATTAGATTTCGTTTGCACCATTGACTCCTTCATCATCGCCTCTTTGTACAATCCACACAATGATTGTTGAATCGCAACCAAGAGAGAATAGTTAGATGTAACTAACTCTTCCATCGCGCGATAGAGGTTGGAGATTGGTGAATCGCCATGATCTGTTAGCAATGGCGGAGATGAATTTGGCGCAATTACCTCTGTATTCACTTCAAACGAATCAAGTGAAATGACCTTTGGAATGTCGCCCGGATTATACATCGTCCTTATCTATTTTCTGGAGAAACAAGCAACTTTTATATAAAAAAAACATTTTCATTGTTCATCTCAAATTTGACAAATTCTAAATTCGTTGACCTCGTTGTTTTTAGTAATGTAGATTCAATTAAAAAGGACTCAATTGTATTCCTCTAGACATCAACACAACTAGCAGTTAGATCTTCCTCCCACCTGCTCTGTTGTGGCCACAAACCTAAATGCCAATGTATGCGTTTCGATCATAAGCATTCCTGCAATGATGAAACTGCCCACATTTGGCCACCTTCGATTTTTCTGAGGTGGCGTGGTAATAGATTGAAGGGATTAGGTTTGGCGTATAGCGAACCGGGGTCGCCCCAAGGTCATGTTGGGGAAAAAAATTTAGAAAGAATAATGAGGTACCTTCGTGTTGTAGTAAATTGTCAGTGATCTTGACTTGTGTCGGAGATGGTGTCGTCAGGAGAAGATGGGACTCTAATTTTCAAATGGCTGAAGTTCATCCATGGCATGGGGATGAGGTTCATCGATCGCCAAAAGATGATATCATATCTGAAGTGACCGGAGTCTTGAGATCGTCGGTTGAGGCGGAGACGGAGGTGGGAGGAGTAGTGGATCTGAAACGATTATCTTCGGGAAGGAGGGATGAATCATGGAGTAGTGACTTGGTCGAGGAAAAGGAGAGAGCGCCAAACTGACAAATGACAATTGCGTGATTGAGCGGGTTCCGTTGCTGACGTGGCTGATGGTTTGGTTAATTAGTTTTTTCGTTTGAATTGGTAATTTTGTTCTTTCATTATTATTATTTTTGGAAATTGACATTTGACAAAAAATAAATAAATAAATTTCCTTTTGTTCTTTTTGGAGAGAAAATAAGTTTATTTTTTTCCTATTTATTCTTGGGGAAAAAACTTAGATACATCTATATAGGTGCTCTATATATACTTCACTCAATTTGTATCGTTTGATTGTTTTAAAATTCGCATCATAAATTTCAATCAAACGGTACAAATTGAGAAGAGTATCTAAGAAACACTTATCTATCTAGATGTACCTATATTTTTTATTATTCTTAGTTGTAGTAAGATAGTTTGGGATGGTGTTTGTGTATGACTGTGTACATAATTGATTTTTTTTCATAGTCATTTCTTTCTTTGTAAGTAATCAAGTATCATATTTGTTCCGAGCCTGATAAAAAGCACTAACTTTAGAAGTTCATTTGACAAGTGGATAGAAGGCAGGATGAGGTTCTATTTCACTCTAAATATTCAAAACCTAGCTCAAATATCATCTTATTCAATCTTTAATAATAATAGGCAGAGGATCACGCTACGCGCGATGCATGAAGCATTTAGTGAATCAGGAAAAGAGCACACAGGAAGAAAGAAGCATTGCAAATACCAAAAAAGATCATGCGTTATGCGTCATGCAAATTGCAGCGGCGTCGTGCGACTTCCTGCGTAAAGTGACAGAGCGGTGTCCTGCGACTTCCAGCGTGAAGTGTCAGAGCAGTGTCATGCGGCATTCAACAACGTCATGTGGTGTCATGTGGTAGCATGTGGTGCTCATGCGTTATGCGTCATGCGACATGCGACATGCGCCATGCCTCATGCCTCATGCCTCATGCGCCATGCGTCATGCAACATGCGTCTTGTGTCATGCGTCATGCGTCATGCCTCATGCGTCTTGTGTCATGCGTCATGCATCATTCCTCTAACGTCTTGTGACTTGCAGCGTCATGCGTCATGCGTAATGTATCGACATGCGTCATGCATCGTGCGTCATGCATAATGCGTCATGCGTCATGCGTCATGCGTCATGCGTCATGCGTCATGCATCATGCATCATGCATCATGCGTCATGCATCCTGCGTCTTGCATGATGCCTCATGCATCATGCGTCATGTGTCGTGCTTCATACGTCTTGCGTCATACGTCTTGCGTCATACGTCATGCATCATTCCTCTAATGTCTTGCGACTTGCAGCGTAATGCGTCATGCGTCATGCGTTATCCGACACGTGTCATGCAACATGCGTCATGCGTCATGCGTCATGCATCTTGCATGAGGTGTCTTGCGTCATGCGTCATTCCTCTCACATCATGCGACTTGCGTCATGCGTATAATGTCATGCGCCATGCATCATGCATCATGCATCTTGCGTCTTGCGTCATCCGGCTTGCGTCATGCGTCATGCGTCATGAGTCGTGCGTCTTACGTCATGCGTCTTGCAGTGCCATGTGACTTGCTGCGTCATGCATCATGCGTAATGTACCGTCATGCGTCGTGCACCGTCAGGCGTCATGCATCATGCATTATTCGTCATGCGTCATTCGTCTTGCATCATACGTCATGTGTCTAACGTCATGCATCTAATGTCATGTGTCATGTGTCATGCATCATGCGTCTTGCATCTTGCGTCTTGAGTCTTGCGACTTGCGTCTTGCGTCTTGCATCTTGCGTCTTGCGTCTTGCGTCTTGCGTTTAACGTCATGCGTCACGCGACATGCGTCATGCGTCATTCCTCCAACATCATGTGTCATGCGTCATGCGTCCAACGACATGCGATGAACAGTGGAAACGACATGAAAGAAATATTTTTAAAATAGTGGTTTACTGTAGCGGAAAAAATTTCGGGGAAAATGGAAAAAATAAAATGCTATAGTAAAGTTGGAAAAAAATAAATCCGAAAAAAAGTTGCTGCAGAAAATTTCGGGGAAAATAAAAAAAAATAAAAATGCTACAATAAAATTGGAAAAAATAAATTGAAACAAAATTAAAAAAAGTTGCTGTAGAAAAAAACGGGGAAAGAAAATTTCGAGAAAAATAAAAAAACCAAACAAAATGTTACAGTGAACTACGCTACGCCCAACGAGTAAGCAAGAAACCGGAAATCATTGTAGCACGTGGAAAAAAAATTCAAAAAAAAGGAAAAAAGAAAAAAAAACCCTACAGTGTAGAAACCGGAAATCACTGTAGCACGCGGGAAAAAACCACAGTGTTTTCACTGTAGCACGCTACAGTGAAAACACTATTTATGGCAACTGTAGATAAGAGTATTGAACTTTTATATATGTAAGATTACTATTATTAATTTAAATAGAAATTACATTTATGCAACTTCAATTCCTCCAAATACCCTCTCGGAGTCTCGGTAATAATAGATTGAATTATTTTGAACTAAATTCAGTAGTAACTTACAAATAAGTCGAAAACTTTTATCAATATTGGATATAAAGTTTGCTCAGCGTCGGATTTTTCAATTTTTCTGACACTCCAACACGTCATTTTGCTATTCAATTTGCATTGTACGTGTGTCTAGATTATCAGACACACGAAATGTCATTAATGAAACACATCATTAATTCACATCATTAATTTCACGCTATTAATTTCAGTATAAATCATTATTAACATTAATTTCACGTTATTAATGTTCACGTTTTCCTCACTTCATATAAATCGTCATGCTTTCAAAAGAACTTAAGAAAGATGTATGATATTTATTATTATATAACTCTAATTTCAGTGAAACAATGTTATTTAACAGAAAGATTGAAGTTAGTATTGTAGAACCTAGGGGCCTAGGTACTTGATTAATTTTTGCTCGGTTCAACCAAATAGGGACCTAATTGCAAATTTTACAAACTATGGCAATCAATTCAATTTATGCAATTCAACAAGCAATTTGATTAATTCCCTAATCAAGCAATTCAAGCACAACTCAATTCAATTCACAAACAATTCAAGCAATTTAAACTAATTGAATTGAGAAAATGTAAATAGAGAAAAGGAAAGAAATGATCAAACGCGTGTTGACGGAGTTCGGCTTGCACAAACGGCCACGCCTACTCTTCGGGTCCCCAGCGCCCCTGCTTCTTGCGGTAAGCGGTAACAAGCCCGGTCCGCTACACTAAACAATAATCGCTTGCTTAGCGCTACAACTTCGAAATTAGGGCTCTCTTACACACACCGGTGAAGCCGCCAACCCTAAACCGACGCCGGACTCTATCTCGCTTACACACACCGGTGGAGAATCGAGCCGACTTCCTTGAACTCACTTACACACTCCAGTGGAGCTCAAGGCAACACACACACTCACAATTTGACAATTTCTAAATGGAAGATAATCAAAGATAATCACTCAAACAACTAAACTCTCTATAATCCCTAGATTATATTTAGATAATTAAACTTGGGACTAGAGCAAGGATTTGGCTATTTGGAACTAAGCTCAACAATGGCATAATAGGTTTTGATTTTGATAGAACAACAATTTCAATTGTTGAGGGAGAAGGGTATATATAGGGTACAATGCTGGCCAAAAGCATCTCTGCACCAGATAGGTTATAACGCTATCTGCTACAGAAAAGATAGAGTTATAACGCTATCTTGAATATGAACAAAAAATACGACCGTTGGAACCAATTTTCTGGTAACGTTATAATGTTATCTAGTGCCAAGACAAGAAATTTAACCGTTGGGATTTGTCTGGCGTTATAATGCCAAAGTTAGCGTTATAATGCTATATCAAATTCCTACAGAAATTTCAGTACTTAGCTAGTTTTTGGCACCTTAACTTACCTTGGCGTTATAACGCTAACCTCTCTGGAAATTTCTGTGAATGATTTTTCAACTAATTCAAATGAGGTTTTTGATCAAATAAAGTTTATATTTCCAAACTTAAAATATATCTAAGACATATTATTGATGTTTTAAAATTTTATTGATCCAATTTCTATTTTAAAATTCAGTTTGAACATTTTAGCAATTTAGCGTTATAACGCCATATATAGCGTTATAACGCTATCGTGTTCTGATGTAGGTTTTTGGCCAGAAATTACCATTTTGGACATCTAGCGTTATAACGCTATACCCTGTTTGGTTTGGATTTTCTTGCTCTTTTGTACCCAAATTTAAATAGAACTAAAATCTAATTAACCTAAGCAAGTCTTCATCTTGATTTTGATCTTCTAAACTTGCTCTTGGGTCATCCTTGATCATCTCTTGTGTTTCTTTTGTGTATTTTCTTAAATGCCCTACAATTAAACTTAATACACAAGAAAATGGTTAAATTCAATTTGATTTTGCAAATCAAACAAACTTAAGAAAGTTTGAGCCAACAAGTATAATTGCGTTGTTTATTTTTTTAATACAAATTTTTTCTTCTTAAAAAAAACAGCAGTACGTCGCGATGCATTTGTAGTATACATAGAAGACGATGCAAGTGAATTAATGAACGCAATCCACATTGGTACGTAGGAAACAAGCCGAGAAATCAATCTGCACACTATAAATTCTCAATATGTTGGTGAATGGTGACATGTTCTTTACTCTAGAAGCTGTAGTTACCATGAACAGTGACATTTTTTTCTTTTTCTCTTGTGCATTAATATATGCAAGTAATGTTGAACATTGAAGTCACGTTTAGATCAAAAGCGTTATGTTATACTAATAAAAAGTTGGATCTCTTGGGTAAATTATTAAGAGTATTTAATATACTAATAAAAAGTTAGATCTCTTGGGTAAATTATTGAGAGTTTGAAAATTTAATTCGTGAATGATGGTGCAATTCAAACAGGTCTATCATTTACATAAAATTCTAAATAATTGTTAAATTTTATATAACAAATAAAATATAAAATCAAAGCAAAAGAGGACTTATTTTTCATCTTTTAAAGCCTTTCGTCTATTGCCTCTCAAACAATGTCAAAAGAATCGATGTAGATGGTAGACTTGCACACATTTGTGACTTGCATGGCATTCTCAGCTTGGATGTGCATGGCATTCAAGGGTACGAAATTTCAGATTTTTTTGTCTGAATCTGAAAAAATAATAATTACAACTATGACATTTATTTTAAAAATTTGACAGTCATGGCTCTATTATTCCGTGATCACATTCACATGTATTATCTAAACATGTGCTTTCAAAAATCGAGATCACTCGAGTTAACAAAGCAAAAAAATATCAAGTAATTTGATATCCGCCCACGTCTGAACGCATCATCTGAACGTGCGTCCAGGCATCACGTTCACAACGTTCAGATGCAGCGTTCAAACATGAACGCCGATCTAGAATTTCGCAACATACTAAATCATTTTGTCGTTTGATTTTGCATCGTGAACACATGCGTTTAGTTTAAACATGAACACAAAATAATAGGGCCATGGCTGTCAAATTTTTGATATTAGAGTCATGAATGTAATTCATATTATTTCAGGGTCAGAAAAAATTCCGATTTTTAACTCATTTAGAAATAATAAAAAAGTTAAAAAATGTAAAAATTTATCTCAAAGAGATCATCACTCTTTTAGAAATAATAAAAAAGTTAAATAAAAATTTTAATTTTTAAAATATGAAGATCATGATGGATGGTTTAAATTGAGAGTTTGAAAATTTAATTTGTGAATGATGGTACAATTCAAATAAGGTTTATCTATTTACTTAAAATTTTAAATAATTGATAAATCCTATGTAAGAATAAAATATAAAACCAAAGCAGAAGCTAACTTACTTTCTATCTCTTAAGACATTTCGTCTATTGCCTCTCAAGTAGTGTCAAAAGAAATCGATGTAGATGGCTGACTTGCATGTCTTTGTGGCTTGCAAGTCCTTCCAAAGCTTGAACTCTCTCTTTTTTTTCTCTGTTCACGAATTTTAATGACAGAGTCTCTTATGGAGCAAGACTAATCAAATGATGAAATCAAGCTATGGTGACCCAACTTTTTTTATACTAGTGCCCAAACCCTAATTTTTAGTAAACCGCCTATGCTAAAAGAACATGGCAGAAATAAAACATCAAATTCGTGCATATAGCATTACAGGCGATTGATCAAGGCTTCTAGAAGATCAAAATTAAATGAGGACCGATTTGAGCTAAAAACGACATTTTTAGAAATACTCAGAAAAATCTGAAAATTATTCTAAAAATTCAAATATTATTTTCATAATATTCTAAATTAAATTTTAGCCCAATAAACTTAATTTTAGCCCAAAATCTTATTATTAGTATTAAATAAATTAATTACAATCGATCCATTAATAATTATAATTAATTTAATTTTTTATTCTATGACTTAATTTTATTGAAATACGTATAATACCATGACTTAATTAATCACATTTATTTGTCATATATTTTGATATATTAATATTATTTAAAAAAATCGGCAAGGGGAGGAATCAGATAGATGAATGGCATTGGTAGGTAACAACTTAGCACTACAATGAAGTACGTTCAGTGTAGTGTTAAGACACAAGACTTCTATGAAAAAGATCTGGTGTTCAAATTTCGTTTGAGTCTATTTTAAAAGGAAATTTTGCAAAAACAAAATTCTAATTTTTTTTTGTAAATATATATTATAAGCTTACGAATATTGAATAAAAAAAATCATCTTAGCCCTACTCATTTAGTTAGAACCAACTGGAGAACAATTTTCTTGAGAACGAAAAGAGCAAAAGTTCCTTTCTTTAAAAGTCAAAAAAATATAGTTATGCCTACGGGCTTGTTGGTCAAAATATATATATATATATATATATATATATATATATATAGTTATGTTTGTTTTTTATTATAAACGAGCTTGAGCTGAGCCATTGGCCTCAAAAGAGGCACATACAAAAAAAGTGTTTTGTACAGGAAATCTGTACCAGAAAAAAGAAAATGCAAACAAAATACATTGACAAAACTGAGAAACATCCAATCCCTTTCTAGCTAACATTGATTATTCATCATCTCAAAACTTAGCTAAAAACTTATAGCTACACAACCCAAAATTATCCATTGTCAGACTCAAGGAGATCCTCATCTGAGGAGAGTGAGGCTGACTCAGTGTTCAAATCCAGCACCTCCATTGGCCTTGGATGCGCAACAAATAAGCTTGACACCTGACTATTATTTCCTATCTAGAATTTATACATATGCATAATGGAATTATAAATTATATTAGCTGATGTTGGTGTTGAATTTTTTAAGACAATTGCATTACGCTCATTCCAAATAATCCATATAAAGGCTGCCAAAAGGCAACCCTAGTGAAGCAAATCAATTGAGTTTAAAAAGTAAAGGAATCCCATAAATTTTCAATTGATGTTATATCAAAATTTAGACTTATGCTACTGTGATATTGAATTTTTTGCCAAAAATAACAGCTAATCGGGCAATGTAAAAACAAATGTTCAGTATTTTCCAATTGACCACATAACACACACGACATATCACCAGGCCATCCTCTTTTAGAAAGATTATCCCTTGTTAAAATTTTATTATGTAAAGTTAACCAAAGAAATAATTTAAATTTTAAGGGAATTTTTAGAATCCAGATCGTATGCTTCAATTTAATGCTAATTCCTCCAAAATTAAGAAATGCATACATCGATTTGACAGTGTAAATTCCATTGGTTTTCAGAGACCAGAATGAAGAATCCCCATTTATAGTAAAATTGATTGATCTTAGAATGTTGATAATTTCAATTTTTCTCTTCTCATTTCATTTGTAAGACCCCTAGATAATTGTAAGTTAATTCGCCCATTATTCCAAATCTGATACAATGTCACATTATCATTTTTAGATTTTTGATAAATCATAGGAAATTGAATACACATAGGACTATTTTCATGCCATGTATCTTTCCAAAAATTAATTGATTTGCCATCTCCAATAATTCTTCTATTATTGATCTGGATATATTGATACAAAGCACTAATTCCTTTCTAGAATGCTGAACCATATTTAGTGAATTTGTTGTATTTGATTTTGATAATTTCTTTTCATAGACTTTTATATGATTGACAAATAAAAAACCAAGCCCATTTGCATAGCAAAGCAATGTTCATTTGTTGTAAATTGAGAATGCCCCAACCTCCAAATTCTTTCCTTCTACACAATCTCTCCCATTTTACCAAATGTACCATTTTCCTACCCTATACTTCAATCCCTGACCATAAGCCTTTCTTCTTTTGTCTAACTGAACTGAAACCCATTTAGGCATTTTAAATATGGTAATATAATATAATGGGATTGATGATAAAACTGAGTTTAAAAGTACCTTTCCACCTAAAGAGAGTAATTTTTCTTTCCACCTTGGTAATTTTTTATCTATCTTATCAATTAATCTCTGCCATTCATTCCTTGAAGGTTGTTTCCAATGAAGAGCTAACCCTAGATATTTCATAGGCAGTGAGCCTAACTTCCATCCCATTAGATTAGCATAATATTCCCCTAAGTAACTGGGAATGTTAATAGATACTAGTTCTGTTTTATGATAGTTGATTTTCAAACCAGATACATTTTCAAAAAGTCTAAGAGCCCATTTGAGTTTTTCTACCATCTGTTTGTCTGGTTTTACAAAAATCAAAGTGTCATCAGCAAATTGTAAATGAATTATTTGTTTTCCATTATGTAATTGAGGTCCTAGTCCACTAAAATGACCCTTATCTATGCCTTTGTTCAAAATTTTATTTAGAGCTTCAACAGCAAGGATAAATAAATATGGGGAGAGGGGATCACCCTGCCTCACCCCTCTTTTGCATTCAAAATATGTCCCTGGAGTTCCATTAATCAATATTGAGCTATGACCTTTGTACAAAGTGTTTTTAATCAATTAATCCAAGTTATATGAAATCCTCTCTGTTGAAGACTTGTAAATAAGAAGTCCCAATTCAGTTGATCAAAAGCCTTTTCAAAATCAAGTTTAATTAATAAACCTTGATCTTTATTCTTATGTGTACTATCCAAAATCTCATGTGCTGTGATGATGTTATCCATTATATATCTTCCTTTTAAAAATGTTGTTTGATTATTACCAATTAATCTATCAATTATGGGAAACAGTCTCTTGGCTAAGACCTTTTGAAAATTTTTATAAGAGCAGTTTAATAGGCTTATGGGCCTATAGTCTGTAATACATGTTGCTTCTGAAACTTTAGGAATTAATACTATTAGTGCTCTATTAAGTTTTGATAAGTCTAAATTACCATTATGGAAATCTTGGAACATGCTAAATAAATCATTTTTAAAAACATCCCAAAATTTTTGATAGAAAAGCATAGGAAAGCCATCAGGCCCAGGTGATTTGTCAGCTGGCATATTAAAAACTTCCTTTATTTCTTCTATACTAAAGGGTTTAATTAGTTCTAAATTTTATGCATATGTTACTTTATCATCAACATCCCAAAATGATTCATGTAGTTCAAGAGAGGGTGCATAAGCAGTACCCAGAAGTGATTTAAAATGATTATAGGCATGTTTAGTAATAATTTTCTGATCATGTG